>CM053793.1:549725721-549783221 GCA_028749045.1 Cupressus sempervirens
GTGATCTAAGGGATTTGTGCAATGTAAGTTTACAAATCTGATATGGAGATCTGAGAAATATTTGGTGCAGCAAAGGCATAGATAAAGAGTGAAGTAGTTGGATTTGGTAGAGAGTGCCAGTAGACAGATAATATTTTGGTATTATTCTGAAAGGAATAATATAGAGTCTAGTTGGATAGATAGTGTGGTGGTCCTTCCCCTAAATTTGTTTGGATAGTGGGTCATTCTTCCTTCCACACAACTCCTAACAAAGTTGGCACAACTCCTAATAGGGTTGGAATATCCTCACATGGACTAAAAGTCTCCTAACAAGGACTGATATATATGGAATATACTTCATTGACTCCTAATAGAGTCCATCCTTTTTATGAGGAACTTATATATTAGTACATCATTTTGTGGGTACCATCCCCACCAGGGGTTTCTCTCTAATTAAGGGTTTCCCTAGTTTAAAAATCTAGTTTTAATATGTATGTTATTTTCTTATGGTTATTACACTTTCTAATTATATGTTTCAAATTTGTAAGGTTAATTAAAAAAAATTTGATTGGATAACTAATTCACCCCCCACCCCCCAATTATCTTGGTGGACTTTACTTTCTAACAATTAGAATCAGAGCATTAGATCCTTAAAGGAAAAGCTTAAAAAGTTAAGGAGATATATGATGATTCATTTCAAAAAGGATAGTCCAAAGTTTGATGGAACTAACTATGATAGTTAAAAAGATAAGATGAAGACACATTCTCTACGCATGGGTCTAGGATATTGGTTGATTACTAAGGGAAAGAAAGAAGTGATTGAAGAAGAAAAGCTTGAAGATTCTATTGAAAGACAGAGAGTTTTTTATTTGTAATATGCTAGCCAAAGAAGAACTCTTGTTAGCCCTCCCTAAAAATGAATACAGTCAAGTAAAATCTTTTAGATTATCGAAAAAAATTCAAAAATCTTTGGAGTCTACTTGTGAAGGTGATAAGCATGCTAAGAAGGTTAGATTACATAATTGGATATATTTTTTTCAAGAAGATAAAATTATGGAAGATGAATATGTAATAAGTTATTTTGGTAGGATATTAGAAATTATTGTAGGAACTAAAGCATGTGATGGAAATAAAGATGAAGATGAAATTGTATGGAAGATCTTAAAAACTTTTACACTCACATATAAATAGATAGTGTAGATAATTGAACAAGTTATACCTTGCATAAAGAAGTTCACACGAGAAAATTTTCTTAGAAGATTGGAAGTAGAATAGATAAGTGTAAGATAGAGTGGATATTTTCCTAGAATTGAGACAACATTTATCACATTGAGTGTTAGACCTACATTGATAAGGAGCACAAGAATTAGTGGAGATTATTCTAGCAGCATTAAAGGAAGAACCAAAGAAGATAGAAAGATTGGAGAAGGAATTGCCCTATTTGTGAAAAGAGAACCTGGAGGTAAGAAAATCTTTAAATGTTGGACTTGTAATGAATATGGTCATTTTTCTTCTAAATTCCCTAAGAGAGTAAAGAAGTATAAGAGGAATTTCAAGCCTAAGAGACCTAGAGAATGTCTTTGTGCAAATTATGAAGATCTAGAAGCTAGTGAGGAAAGATTCTTGAGTGAAAGAGATAATGAAATTGATGAATTAGGATTTGTTGCAATTAAGGGAGAAAGCCCTAAAAAAGAAAAAATCCATTGTTGTCTCAAGTTGAAAAGAAGAAATTTTATTGGATCGTAGATAATGGTTATTCACATCATATGGCTGGTGATATGAATAAATTTTTTGAGTTCAATAGTTGTGATGGAGTAATTGTCAGAGTTGGAAATAATGCAGCTCGCCATATAAAGGGAATAGGATCTATTACTCTTGATGGTAAAACTCACATTGATGATGTTTATTTTGTTGATGGTTTAAAACATAAGCTTCTAAGTGTTGGATAGTTGGTTGACAAGGGATATCAGTTACAGTTTACAGAAAGGATATGTACCATCAAGGACAAAGATGGTAAGTTGATTAGTACAGGCACAAGATCAAGGGGTAATGTTTTTCAGTTGAACCCTACAGAGATGATATGCTTGGTTGCTAAAGCTCATAACAATTAGTTATGGAACAAGAGATTTTTTCATATTAATTTTGATAACATTATGAAAGTAAGTAGTACACTTGATGTTAGAGATTTTTCTAAAATAGTTAAGCCTACTAACATGGTATGCAAGGAATGTGCTATGGAAAATCAAAAGAAAATTTCCTTTTTGAGCAAGAAGTTTACTACATTAGTGAAGTTGGAGATATTTCACACATACTTGAGTAGTCCTACAAAGACAAGAGCATTCTATGGTGAAAGGTACTTCATGATTCTTGTTGATGATTTTACTAGGATGATATGGGTAGCTTTTCTTAGAGAGAAATATAAAGCATTTGATAAGTTTACTATGTTTAATAAAAGAGTTGAAAATGAATTTGGATTAAAGATTAAGTTTTTAAGATCTAATAGAGGTGGAGAGTTTACTTCAAATGATTCTAACAATTTTTGTGAAGGAAATCACATTAAACGACAAATTTTATCCCCTAAGACTCCTGAGCATAATAGGAGAAACATATTAGTAATAGAGTTAGCAAGAGCTATTATGTTTGAGAATAATTTCTCAAAGATATTTTGGAGAGAATCAGTTAACATAGCAGTATATACAATGAACAAAGTTTAGATCAAACAAGGTACTAGTAAGACCATGTATGAGCTTTAATTTGAACATGCACCCTCAGTTAAGTATTTTAGAATTTTGGAAAGTAAGTGCTATATTAAGAGAGAAGATGACATTGATAAGTTTGATGCAAGAAGTGAGGTTATTCATTGAAGAGTAATTGATACAAATGTTTTAATCAAATAACTAAGATTATTGTTGAGAACACAAATGTTAGAGTTGATGAGAAGTTTGGAATTCAAGAAAGAATACTTGATTATGATTTTGATGAAGAGACTAATCCAAAGGCTAACTAAGGGAATGTTGACCTATATCATGAGACTGACATAGAATTGCAAAATGATATTTATATTTTGGAATAGAGAGAATAACCAAGGAGTGAACCTAGAGCTGAAGTAAGAGTTGAGACAGTGACACCAAATAAGAACCTAATAAAAAATCATCTTGCTAATTGGATTATTGGTAGAAAGTACAAAGGAGTAATGACAAGAAACAAGGTACAAAGAGAAGAACTATGTTTGATTTCTCAAGTAGAACCTAAAAGTGCAAATGAAGCTAGTAAATATGATTTTTGGATTCAAGATATGAGAGAAGAACTAGATCATATTGTGAAGAATGGTACATGGGAATTAGTTCCTAGACCTAAGAAAAATAATGTTATATGAACTAAGTAGATTTTTTAGAAATAAGATGAATGAACAAGGTAAGGTTGTGAGAAATAAAGCAAGATTGTTATGTAAAGGACATCCATAGCAAGAAGGTATTGACCACTTGTTGCTAGCATAGAAGCATTTAGAATATTTTTGGCATATATGGCTAAGAAGAAATTCAAAGTGTATCAGATGGATGTGAAGTTAGCATTTTTGAATGGAGAACTTAAAGAAGAATTTTACATTGAGCATCCTAAAGGTTTCCTTTGATAGAAGAAGGAGATATGGTCTACAAGTTGAACAAAGAATTGTATGGATTAAAACAAGCACCTAGAGCCTAGTATGCAAGGTTGGAAAAGTATTTGGAAAAATAGGGATTTTCTATAGGTATTTCAAATAGTAGTATGTATTCAAAGGAAATTGAAAATGGTTTACTAATCATTGAAGTGTTTGTGGATGACATAATCTTTGGAGGTAATGATGAAGAAAGTGAAAAAAAATATAGTGAAATGAAATAGGAATTTGAAATGAGCATGATTGGTGAGATGAAATATTTCTTGGGTTGCATATTATGTAGAATAGTGAAGGTATTTTCTTATCACAAACTAAGTATTTGAAAGACTTGTTAAAAAGGCTTGGTTTGGAAAGTTGTAAAATTTGTGGTACACCTATGGCAACTGGTCATAAGTTATCCAACAAAGATGAGAGACTTGATGTTGAGAAAAAGAAGTACAAATCTATGATTGGAGGTTTTCAATATTTGACTCATGCAAGACTGGATATAGCTAATGCAGTTGGCATTGTTGCAAGATTTCAAGCTAATCCTAAAGAATCAAATTATTTAGAAGTAAAAAGGATTTTTACATATTTGAAGGGAATACCTAATTTTGGATTATGGAATGGCAGATCAAATAACTTGACCTTATGTGTATATACTAATGCAAATTGGGTAGGAAGTATGGATGAAAGAAATAGTACAAGTGGTGGAACATTTTTCTTAGGAGGAAGATTAGTTTCTTGGATAATCAAGAAACAGGATTGCATCTCAAAGAGCATGGCAGAAGCAAAGTGTGTAGAAGCAGCGAATAATTGCAATCAGATCATGTGGATGAAGTAGATGTTGAAGGACATTGGAGTTGATTTTATAGAGCCTATTGTCATACATTGTGATAACACAATTATAGTAAGTATGTCTAAGAATCTTGTGTTACATTCTAAGACAAAGAACATATCTATTAAGTATTAGGTTTTGAGAGAGAAGGTTGCAAAGAAAGAAATCAAACTAGAGTATATTAGCACAAAGGAGTAGATAGGAGATATATTTACAAAGCCTTTATCGAAGAATACATTTGAGTATTTGAGAGGTATGCTTGGGATTATGCCCCTACCTACTTCTAAGTAGATGATGCAATGATTGCATCAGTCTAATGGTACTGAGCACTATTTTTTATCTGGACTAAATTTTGATGCTTCCTCTATGGGGGAGTATCTATGTTTGAGCTAAGTCATGAAGGACTCTTGGTATTTAACAGTGTCTCTGGACACATGAGATTGATGAAGATATTGTTTGCAATAGATTGACATAATGATTCCTTTTTCATTGATGTTAATGGGGAAGATAAGTACATAAAAAACATCTTCTATTTATGAGGGAGAGAAGTACATTCGGGTACATGAAATAGAGAAAATATTGAGATGGAGAAGTATAAAAATGAGGGAACAAAAATATTGATGGAGAGTTGTTCCTAAGATATCGATTTGATTGATGAAGAGGATTTTAAAAAGAAGATGACTAAAAAAATGGAGTAGTTACAACATAGTGGTATGTTTGGTATTCTTGGAACTTAGATTTTTTTCATCTATGTTGTCATCAATGTCGAAGGGGGAGATTGTTAACACGAATGCTGATGATATTCCTATGGGTGAGTATCCTAGCATTGCTAGAGCATTTGGGAGGTTGTTAGCATGATCATATATTGCATTCATGGAAAAAAAATTATTGATGTCAACATATTGAAGATTAGTAGAGCACTAGATAGTGTTTGAGGTTGTATGGTTCAAGGATTGAGTATGACATCAAGCACAATTGAGGACATTCTCTATAGAGTGTCTTGGTGTCATGGTTCAGAGTGCATGAAGAAAGGTGAAGTAGGTGAAAGTTATTTGATATTTACATAAGATAGTATATAGACAGAGTTCCTGAGAAATGGTTTCTAGTAATTGGATTATATCTCCTAATAGGGATAGAATATGGTTGAGCATAGTTACACAGACGTAGAAGAAATCATGTTTATAACATGGTTGAGTGTGCAAAGTCCAAGGTTACACATTTGAATATTTGTAAAGACTATCAGCCATAATGTTATGTAATTGTGAGAAGATGTAATGTAGCATATATTATTTTATCTTGATGAGGTCCTATTGTAATTGTAAATTGAGAAAGCCTCAAGGCCAAATCAACAAATTGATTTGAAGACTTGGTACAAAGGAAAGTTATTTTCCTTGTGATTGTTTAAGAAAGAAAGAAAGATAGTGTAAGTGTGACAAGTATGATTACATGTGAGTAAGAGATCGAAGGGATTTGTAAAATGCAATTTTTAAGATCTGGGAACTATTTCGTGTAGAAGAGGCACAGTGAAAGAGCGAAGTAATTGGATTTGGAAAAGAGTGTCAATGGATAGTTGATCTTTTGGTATTGTTTTGAAAGGAATAATACAAAGATGAGTTAGACAGTGAGTTTGATGGTCTTTCCCCTTAATCTATTTGGACAGTGGGTCCTTCTACCTTCCACAACTACTAACGAGGTTGGAACAACTCCTAACAAAGTTAGAATCTCCTCACAGGGATTCAAATCTCCTAATAGGGACTTATATGTATTAAATTTATTTCATTGACTCCTAACAGAGTCCATCCTTTTGTGAGGAACTTATATATTAGTACATTATTTTGTGAGTACCATCCCCACTGAGGTTTTCTCTCTAATTAAGGGTTTCCCTAGTTAACAAGTGTAGTGTTATTATGTATGGTTATCTTCTTATGGTTATTGCACTAGTTGATTACATGTACATGTTTCATATTTAATAAGGTTGATAAAAGTTGTGTTGATTGGATAAATGATTCACCCCCCTCCCCTCACGCCCCCCCCCCCCCCCCCCCCCCTCTTATTTATCTTGGTGGACTTTACTTTCTAACACGTCCCACATGATCTAACTAGTGCAGATGTCTATTGGTGTCGTGAGACATTGTCTACATTGCTCCTTAATCTTACTAGTTGCAAATCAATGACAACACTTTAGTGTGATAAATGTTAGCATCACCAATCTCTTTTCTTTATGCCACTAAGACTTGTAAGTCTAACAATCTCCCCCTTTAGCATTGATGGAAAAACATTGGTCATTCTTGATTTGTTCTTCAGCCTTACTTTCTTCATTCTTTCAATGATACCAATGTGTGGACTTTTATATTAGAAATAAGGAGATCAAAAATACAAGAGATCATAGAGTACTAGAGTTCAGAGGCCAAGCCTCACACCATCAAAAAAGAAGTATATACAATGAAATAGCAGAACAAAATCATGAACCGAGACACCTAGCAAAGCACATCATCCCAAGTGTCCACCCAAGCCATCCAACCCATGGAGCCATCAATCCACACCATGCTTTTCTAATCTTGAATTTGTTTCAGCGTGTAAACCATCTCACTAGTAGCATTGTGAGGTCTTGTTTTAATCTCCTTGCTAATTTTGCTGAAGGCTTGATTGAAAACATGTATATTATCCAAGTGTAGCCTTTAGAAATATCCATTTTTAACCTCATTCACAAAAAAGGTAGCATAACCATCATTGAGTAGCCTTTTGAATTTAGCCTTGATGATTTTCATAGTCATCTGAATCTGCAAAAAAAAATTGAAATATGTGAGACTTTGAAAAGACTCAATAAGCATTTTGGAGATATTTTGAAACCTTTCTTCATTTTTGCATTTCAAAATTTGCCATAAAATGTTAGATGAGGTAATATCCCAAAACATATTAACATCATTTCTAGCATTAGAGATAAAACCAATAATAACTTCGAAAATATATAAATTAGAAGGGATATAAATACAAAAAATTAACCAAACCTCTTTAGCAAAACTGCAGTCAAAGAAAATATGCTTTCCCATTTTTGGGGTTCTACAAATTCTACAATAGTTAATATCAAAGAAAGAGTTCCTAATAGGCAACTTATTGAGAATAAGTAACCATTTAAAACATTTAATTTTAGGATCAATAGAACTTTTAAAAAGATAATCAAAAACCTTCTTCCAAGAAGAAATATCCAAATCAGTATTCCAAATATTTTTAATATGATTGATGATGTCAACATTATAATTAAAAATAGAATAAATATTCTTAGCTTTAAGTTTGGAGATGATGGTACCATCAGGCCATTTTATCTTCAAAAAACTATTAGAGTCCACATGACACAAGGTAGGAATGTCTTTACTAGCTTTAACAATCATACTATAAGTCTTTTTATGGGACTTAGTTTAAAATACAATGAGTTTTTATGGCATTCTTCTCTCCTTTACCATTCTCTACATGTGTGTACATTGTCTCCTTTGTTTCTTCCAATTTGTTAAGTTTTACTCCCCTTTAGTATCTTCTCCCTTAGGGTTTCTCCCTTGTTTTGTCTTCTCCTCCTATCTTATTCTCCCTTTTTTTATTATTCTATCCTTTTTCTTATTCTATTCTAATATCCCCCTTTTTATCATCAATGAAAAAGCATATAGTTTTTGGGGTCACAACAGTCCCTGTGTAATGAGTTTGAGCACAATCTAGTTGTGTATGTCATGGGTCTTTGAGATTTCTATGAGTAAGTGTCTTAGTCCTTATGTCTCGTAAATAACCTCCAAGATTATCCAATGTAGTCATGGGGCCTTTGGCCAGCTATAGCTCAACATCTTTTACATGCTCTTATATGATTCTCACTAGTGGGGATAGGAAGCCTTGCAAGTCTAAGAGCTTTAAAGTGCACTTCTCTAGTTTAGCCTTGATCATGTTGATAAGATGGAATTCCTCCTATGTCTGCACCATATATTCTTGTGCTAAAATGGTTATAATATTAAAATAATTATTTATTTTCTTCAGCTTGTATTGAGCTTTCTTCCTAGTGTTGTCTAAATCAAGCATGTATCTTGGTGGATCTAACACTTTTTACAAGACTAGTAAAATATCCTTTAGTACTTCCACCATAGTCTCCTTGGCTTCTATGAGTTCCTCTTTATGTTTCTTAGGTAGGTTTGTGAGCTTTTCTTTCTATTTGTCTTCCACAATGTTACTTTCTACCTTGTCAATGTCAACATTGTTAATGATTTGAGCTAGTTGACTTATGAAATATGTATTGGAGTCATAATGGGCATCAGAAGCCAATCTCATGACTATATCTCTGGACTTTACCAATGCTTGGGCTCATTTCTTCCTTTTTATATATTACCTAACTAGACTATACTTACGAACCAATTAATAATATTTTGTGATTTCCTTCTCATTTATTTCATCAAGTTTACTTTACTTTTTTCAATCTCTTGTTTTATCGTGTCCATGTCAATAGCATCTTTAACATTGTGTTCAAATAGTGCTCCTTCATCTTCCAAACTAGAAGATGAGGAGGAGGATGAAAATGTTGATCATTAACCCTACCTCCTTTTCTTCTTTCCATGTTCTATGTTTCCTTTGTGTAGACTATATTTCCTCTCAGTAGATCATGATTTCATTGTACTTCAAGGTTCATGAGATGTACCTTTGGTCATCTTAGATTTATTAGATGTGACCTTCTAGATAGGTGGTGTATCCCTATCATGTTGTTGTGTTGCCTCATGTGCAAGTATTTGGTCTTATTTTTTAGTCTCACCCTTATCAAGGCTTTTCTCCTTTATAGAAACATTATCTCCTTGAGTTGGTATCTCTATTGGTTAACTCTCCCATTTTCTCTATTTTAGGAACTATTTATATTAGTGGCACTTGAGTGTCTATGCTTTGAGTTAGATCTATGACTGGTGTGGTAGTTTCAATCGGTGCCTTTATTTGTGTAGTTTACTTTCCTTATGTGGCTATTTTTTCAAAATCTTCATTCCTTACTCCTTCATTAGGAGCATTTTCCTTTTGTTCTTCTTCTTCCTATGTAGATGTGTCCTCCTTTAACATGTTATATTTTCCTTATAGATTTTTTTCTTCATCATTTATTATTTTCTCAGCATTGGTTACCTATTTGTTTTTTACTTTTCTATAGTAGGTAAGCTCAGAGGAGGGACCATTGAGACTTCCTTGAGTATCTCTTCCTTTCTTTCACTTTACTTTTCCCAAACCAAAGTGTAGTCCCTTTCAGTTGACTTTTCTTCTATTATTGTGTCCTTCTCTTTTGGTTGAATCCCTTCATGGATTAATCAACTCTGAGGATTCTTCTCTCTAAGAAATCTCCATATTGTGAGAAGTAGTGTGTGCCTCTCAATTGGTGATGTGAGTGGATTATAATTAACTAGTATTTATTGTAGCTTTCTCTTCCTTATTTTTTGCTTTGAATTCCTTTAATTGTATTGTAATGGTGATCCAACAATTTATAGCCTTTTCAAAGGCATCATTTTTTCTTCATGTGATTACTAGTGCAATAGGCTCTTATGAGATGAAATCATCTCTATATACCTTCACAAATTTCTTTCTCTCTAATGGTGCATACTCTAGTCTTACCTTTGCTAGTGCATCTTCTAATATAGCTTTAAATTTGGAAATTCTAGCTTGCCATCTTTTCTAAATCATTGGTGCTAATTTGTTTGGCAACTTATCTCTTATCTTAGTTGGGGTTCTACTATATATTCTTAAGCAAAGTAGAATAGCACTAATGACTTTTTTCTTATCTCTCTCATTAAAGTTTGAATACCCACCTCTTAGTGTATTGTAGTTACCATTATGTACAATATCATCAATCAAGAGTGAGTGATGTTGGTCCTCACCTTTCTTCATTGTTATGGTTGCCTCAACTATCAATTCTCTTATTAATAGCTTTTCCTTTCTGAGGACTAAAGATGGTGATTTATCTATCTATTTTTGCGCATCATTCCTCTTCTTCTTGTATGTTTCTGTCTTGGCTAATTGAGCAATGCTAGTTTCTTTCTTTTGGGTATAGTTTACAATCCTATCTAGTTCAAGCGAGGAAACTTGACTTGAGTCAATGTTCTCTTGAACATTTTCTTGTAGTTGTGGATTTTGTGATGCTTCACTAGTGAGTCCCAACTCTTCTTCTATGCTTATCTCTTCAATCCCACTTGCTTGAGCTACCTTTATGCTCTTCTTTTTTCTAGATTTAATTGCATTTTTATTTATTCACTCTTTATCCTTCTTTTGTTTTATGAGAGTGCTTCTCTTCATCATGTGTATGTCAAACTTTGGAAATTTTAGGTCTACCAACATTGTCATTAATATGTCAATGTGAGGCCTTGTCTTCCTATGACACTTCATATTGAAAAGTTGTTAACAGTATATGTGTGGTTCAACAACACACCATATAGTAATCTATGACTGCCAAAAAACACAGTTTTTTCTTATGCTCTTTAACAAGGGTAAAGGGAATCCTCTCCCTTTTCTGCATGTCATATTGAAATTTAACAAAGCATGACCTTAATAGATCATCTCTTTTATCTCCTAGTTAAATATACATCTTGCAAATTTACTCGATATTAGGTAATCCTTATGTTAGTTGAAGGATGGATACCTTGGGAACTCTCTTTTGAAATAGAAGAACATACTTATGAGTATAGTTCCATATTTAAGTGAGTGTATCTTGTAGTTATCTTTAATATTACATTGATTGATCATTAATTGCTCATGAATCCACTCACTTAGGTCAAGTGTGATATGGTTGTGTGTAGTGAACCATTTTTGGAACATTAGAATTCATAACCTTACTATGTATAATTTTCTCCTTTTTCTCCCAGATTACGACTGGTTCCCTTTTATTTCCCTTTTTATTTCTCCCTCTTATCATATATCCCTCCATATTATATTCCTCTATGTATATATAGTTTTCATTTCTAAGAGTTGCATCTTTTTATAATATTAATTATATTATATTAATAATAATAAGGATATATTGTAACATTAATTATTATTAATATATTAGTAATTATAATATTAATATAATTATTATTATTATTATTAATATTGTAACATATATCATTTTATTAATATATCAACTGTATAAATTATATTATTATATTATAATATTAGTAGTGTTTCTATATTAAATCATATTTTAATCATTATAATATAAGTATTTATTATATTAGATTATTATTCCATATTGCTATTATAATGCAAGGATATTATTATATAATATTACATATAAAATATTATTACTTTAATATTTTTATTAATATCACTTTATGTAGAATACTTATTTAATTTATATATTAGAGTGGGGACATCACATTGTGAATGATTTGATACACATCATATGCTACTTTACTTGGCACACTATTCTCCCTATTAGAGTAATGGATTTGATAAGAGATTATCATCATAGAAAATCTCATTTATGGATCTGGAATATCTTCTATGGTGCATGATCATCCATCTTTGCATGCTCCACTCAATCTCATAGATTTTTTTAACTTTGATTTTCATGGTGGTTAGTTTTACTCCAGTGCTACTAAATCATGTTACCCTTCGAATAACCTCCTTTGTGATCTTATATTGCTTGTTCAGCCACATGTACTAGTTACATACCCTACTTAACACAAACTTGGGAATTTCCACAACATGATGTAATGTAATAATTTCCAAATGCCACTATTATAGCTTCAAAACTCCATTTTTTCAAAATGACTCAAAAAAACAATGAATGCTTTTGTCACCCAATTCCAAAACTTTTACCTTTAGGTATGTACTCACATTATTAGTGAGTAGGAGGTCTCTTGCCAATGATGATAATGCTCCACTCATGTCCTTTGCATATCCCTTCAATGAAAGAATCTCATATTCTAAGCATTTAGCTTATTTTGAATTAACCAAGTCTACCTTGTGAATTCATTGTTCCACTATAGATTCGAACTGGTGGATGATAGGATAAATTTTATCAGCAATTGTTTGTTCTATCTCTTCAAATCTTCTATTTTTCTAACTTGACATTTAATTCTCTTCACAAAATAATTGCACACAGTGAACTGAAGAGTTTGAATTTGCAAAGTGGAAACTAGCTCTTTGAAAGCCTACTCATAGCTTGAAAATAGTAATGTTAGGTTAACATAAATATGCAACAGTTGTTTCAATACCACTTGTATGCTCAAAAGTAGGTACTCTTCTATAAACCATTATACTTGAGTGAACCCATAGAATATGGAGACTCAATAAGCAACTTATAACTTCCTATATATGAAATGCAAGAATCTAAAAGAGTATGAATGTGGCTCTTAAATGAGACTCAAAAGGAGACCCTTGCAAGGTACACCATAGAATAGAAGACTCAAAGATAAGAGCAAGAATTATAGTATCCAAAAACTTCAAGTGAATGAAAATGCAAGCTAGAATGAGAGTATAAAATTAAGCTAAGATGCAATGCAAGAACAAAGAAAGTAAAGCTAATCCAAAAATATAAGAGCTACAATCCTCCTAATTAAGCTAGATTTGCTAAGCTAAATTCCATTTGAAAAGAAAGTACTAAGTTGGTATACAAGTAAACTAAATGAGAGTGCAAAGTGCTCAAGTGCTCAAATGAAAGTGGGTCAACATAACAATAGAATGAGTCTAAAATATGAGAGATTTAGGAGAGAGCCTTCTTATAAAGAGAAATGGATGGTAGGGACTAAGAAGCAAAACCAAGGGTGGAGAATAATTCCCATTTTGACTTTGGTGCACAAGATTCTCAAGGGAAAAAATCAATGGATATGTTTAAGATGAAAAAGATGTGCGGAAGGTATTAAGAGACAAAAAAATTCCAATCACCTTCGAAAGTGTGCATTCAATGTATAGACAAAAAGTTTTTTGTTTTATTTTTAAAGTAGGAAATTCCTTTTTCATGTGCACACATGGGATAAATGGAGATTTTTATTTAATTAAAAAGGAGCAATTTCTCTTAATGAAATAAAGACATAGGATAAGTGGTCAAACCATAGGTTATAATAAAATAAAATATTTATGATTTGATCAAATATAAATGGTTTATAAATTATGAAAATTTGATTAATCATAAGACGTAGTCTAGCATAGAGATTAAAAATATTGAAAAGGGGGCTTACTATTTACTAGACTAATTTTGGGTGATTACATTTGTGCCTCTTTGACTAATGCATGAGAGATATGGGAACACATTAAGTCAAAAAATGATGGTGTCAAATAGAGACCTAACTCTAAATGAGTAGTGAACAAAGTGTGGTGAGATAGATAATCCTGAATGCATGGTTTGATATGAAGTGACAAAACTAAACATTAGGACAACACTGATAAGACAATACTAGAACTGATGTAATACAATGAGGATTGATATGTCCAAAGATAAATAAGATAGATCAAGCATCTACAGACTATAAATTATTTTAAGGATCTCAACTTGATGTGAAGTGATGAAGCATATATGTCCCAAGTGATAGATAACATAGCAAAATCAATTTGTTGTATTAAAAGATCATGATAGGATAGTCTAACCCCCTCAAGATTAAAATCAAAATGATTAGAGGAGAGGAAGAAACAAGATAGATTTGATCAAATCAAGATGAGATAATGACCATGATGGTGCATAAGGGATTCAAAGATTATAAAACCAAGTTTGACCACCAAGCGATGAGAATGTGCCTAGTTTGTTTGAAATGATAAAATATGAGAATTAGGTCAAACAAAGAAATTATGAAATGATAATTGCCTTGAAAGATGCAAAGATTTTCATCAAAAGGATACCAACTATGCATAGAAGACATAAATTTTAAAATGTGATCCTAATGATCAAGATGAATCTAGATTTCAATTTTGATTCTAAAAATGGATCCAAGATGTCAAAATTAGGTTGGGGCAATTTGCATGAAAATTTAAAACTTTAAAAAAATAAGGTCAAAATGCTATATAAGGGGCCCAAAAGGATATATTAGTTAGGATGATATACTCACCCTTTGGGTTGCATGATAGAAGAAGAGAGAGAAATGATGAAAAAAATTGAAGGATGATAAAGACATGATCGAGAAGAGAAGAAGAGATGCAAGGATATGCATGGTTAACTAATGAAGACTCTCTCCGCACTCAAAATGCAAAGCCTAAGATGCAAGCTAAGATAAAAGAACCTAATATGAAATCTATCATGAAATACAAAGTGAAGTTTGCAAGGGTCAATTAAGTAGGTCCTTTTTATTATTATTGATCCTTATTAAGGGATATCGCATGATCATGTAACCATCACTAGTGCAAGCATGACTATAAAGATATGACTATGATCTATATCAGATAAAATGTAGGAACCTAACATAAGCATAAAAACCATATAGGTCAAGATGACTCATATTTAGATTCCAAGTTAATGTAGGAAGGTTATGCTCACATCAAGACATAACCATTGAGATAGCCATAAGAGTGCTCTTACAAAATAGATACTATGTAACAATCAAGGACATGGTTCCAAATCACCCAAGTGTCCAAGGGGTCAGAGCAAGATATGTTCTTAAGACACCTAAGATCATTGAAACTACACCCATAGGAAAAATTCAAGGGAAAACATGCCCCATGCCCTCAATCCTATAGTCAAGTGACATCCTAGAGAAACTAAGGAGGGAACACTCAGCAAAAATCATTAAAAACTAGAACACAAATAAAATAAGTCATAAAATGTCTTAGTTTTTTCAGTTTAAGCATAGTGTAAAAAGATAACATAATCATTCACTCCCTAGGACAAATGCCTACAAGCGAGAAATATCACACAATCCTAGACTATAGAAAAAACATTAACTCAAGGTAGTATATCTGATAAGTGTTAAGAAACCCTCAACGTAAAGGAAAGTGTTGAGAAACACTATTAGAGGTGAGATACCAAGAAATACCATCACATAAAAGATGTTGGAAATTACAATTGGAACAATTTTTATGTTGTCATTGATGTCAAACCTACTACAGAGACATTTACTAACAATGTAGAGTGCCATATCTATTAATTGATGAAGAGTAAAACACAAGTAAATCCTAGTGAATTGTGGTTGGTCAATGAAGGCTAATAAAGAAAAAGATTAAGGAACTTAAGAAATAGACAAGTAGACAATATTAGCTGAGTGATAATTATGACTGAGTAAGTTGAAGAAGGAAAATGTAGTAGTGACCAAGCATAGTGAAGATCGAGCAAGATAGTGAGAGTTGAGTGAGAAAAAATATTAGAGATCAGGCTACATACTATTGACTGAGTAGAAGAACATAGTGATGACCAATTGTCAACAAAATAACCATTTAGGAAAGAATCAAGTTTGAGGTCAGCATAGTTTTGAGTTTTTGGATTAGTCAAAATGCATGGATGATAAGGATTGATGAGCTCATGTATTTAATGCACAAATAGAGTTTGTTATGCAATCAAAGGCAAGGATCTAAGGAGAAGTTTATAGAAGTATCAAGAAAGGAGTAGAAGGACAAAATGTTGGATAGATTCATTGAATCTAACCAAACCCTAAGATCCATAGTGATGTTTAAGTGGAAAAAGATCAAATATACCTATTTAAGAAGGCATAAGAAATGTTTTAAAAGATTGGTTCACTGTTGACAAGAACCTATGAAGAACAAGAGTAGTAGAGAAGAGGTGAGAAGATTGGTGAAGAGAGATTGCTTGAAGGGTTTCCAAGTAGAGAAAAGATGGAGATGATAATGAACTCTAGTCAATGAACCACCAAATGAATCAAATGGTGATTTAAATTTATAGAGTGAGTTGTATCTTAATAGATCAAATGTGTTGTTACTTTCTAACCATTGTGGTAATGAAAATCCTTTAATCAAGGTTGACCTAATAGTAATTTTGCAAATCCTTTAATCAATTTGAAATTCTAATAGAATGATCCAAAGTCCTCTTACCAGGCCACTCCTACTAGGGTGGTTAAATCCTTTAATAGGGTCACACCTAACAATGTGTTTTGTAACCTTTAGTAGGGTTAGCTCTTATCCATGCTTACTTTATAAGAGTGAAAAGTGGCAACATGTTACTTGGTAGTATTTCCCAAATTGGTTTCCCATGTTAAATCCTTGTGCTAAACATATGTGATGCATGTTATTTATTGTTAGTTTTCATATATTGAACATAGAGCTAAATGATGAATGAATATGTTAAGTTGTCGATAAGATGCTATATGGATTGAGTGGTTTTATGAACTTGTATAAGTTATTTGAAGTTAGTAAAATTTTAACTAGTACATCTAGACATAAGAATAATTGATTCACCCCCCCACCCCTATTATAAATAGGGATTACTGAGAGGTGGGGTGAATCAATAATCAACAAACTTTAGTTGCAACTGGATATTATTTCTTACTTTGAACCATGCATAACAAAGCAATAAAGTAATGTTGAATAGTAACAAAAACAATGCATAAAGATAACTCATAACACAATATTTTGTTAACTAGGAAACCATGGCCAAGGGAAAACCCTAGTGGGGGTGATACCCACTAAATAATATACTAATATATAAGTTCCTTGTTAGAGGATGGACCCTATTAGGAGTCAATAAGAAAATTTAGTATAAGGAGTCCCTACTAGGAGACTTTGAATCCCTATTAGGAGATTCCAACCCTATTAGGAGTTGTGGTACAGTAAATGCAAGATGAGCTTACTGCCCAAACATGCACTTTTAATTACAAGAAAAGCTTGCTGCCCAAACAAGTAATCAAACTTCTAAAGTATAGGTACTAGACTAATCTCTAATCTTTAGCTTGATCTTAGATCACAAAATAGCTTATACTAAACTTTGCATATGTCGCTTTCACAATAAGTTTGCACATCACAATATTCGCACAACTTGCATCCTTCATCACAAAATGTCCTTTGCATAAATACCATGCCTTTACAAAAATTGTTGTTGGGTCAGCTAAGACCACAATCCATTTTTCCAACTTCAAGTAAACATCTAGGATGTCTGCCCTAATTGGACAAGTAATTATCTTGTACACAAAATAATCCTTTGCTTCAATTATGTTGTCATGTTTTGCTTCAAACATGAGTATCTTTGTTCAGTATAGTTTGTACTGACTTCTAAGGTTATACACATCATTGCCAACATGTATACTATCTCCATCTAACTTCACTAGTCATAATATGATGTCAGCAGCAAGTTATAAATGAAACAATACACTGTTGTAAACCAAATTCTATACTTAGATAATTTTCTGATTACCAAACACTAAGTATCTTTATTTCCTAGGTTTCATGTAAGCATGTACATCATGTGTTGCCATAAATGACAATAATTACATATCTCTATTAGCCAATTGTTAATAATCTCCCCCTTTGGCATTGATGGCAACAAAATAGGGAAAATTAGCTAAGTAACAAAAACTACATAAATAGTATAATAACATTGCATCTATTATATTTATCCATCTTTACATATGCTCCCCCTTACAATAAACTTTACAATATTTATCTTCCTTAAATGTACTTCTACCCTTAACAATTTTCATGTGTACTTCTCCCCCTTTGACATCAATGACAAAGGTCCAAATGTCAAAAATTGTAAAAAACTGTCAAAAATGTTGTCCTTCCTTTAGTTGATAGGATCTTCATGCAATCATCAAAGTTTGCCTTAATATTATCCATACCCTTAATCCATGTCTCCTTGGTGGATTTAGCTAAGGTGAGAATTGCACATAGAGCATATGATGCAATCTCAACTATATTAAGATCTGAATATAAAAAGTTAGAATATGTGTCCTTGGCCTTGACACATTCCTCCAACTATTTCTCAACAAAAGATACTTTTAAAGAAATAGACTCTTTGAAATCTGATATTCTCTTCAAAAAATTTTCCTTCTAAAGTTCCAATTTCTTGATATCATGGTCGATACTGGCCACTTGTCCTTCTAAATCATCAACTTTGCAAGATGAATGTTGGATCTGGCTAGATAGAGTCTCTAGCTCACTCATCTTTTCTCCTATCAAACTGTTAATGTCCTTAGTCAATTTGTATGATAAATTACACTTAATGTACAATATTTTCCCATCTTGTTGACATTTTTAAAGTTCCTCGATACAAGTATCAAGACTAACCAAATCATTCTTAATGTTCTGACAAATGGTGCTAAACAAGTTAGCATCATGTGAAATATGTGCCTTTGCTTTTACAACATATAAAAAGTTAATAAATTCTTCATCAAATGATTTCAGCACTACTTGTGCCCTCTATTTAGGATCTAATTCTATGTGTTGTATTGCCAAAGTACTGTGCAGTTTGTTAGTAACCTCCACCAAGGTCTCCTACAGGATCTTTACTATTCTATTATTCTGAATAAGCTTTGATAGGGATGAGATCAAATCAGTTTGATTGTCATCATCAAATGCTAAGTTGGCAAGTGAAAGAAAAGTAGATGAACTAGAAGGTTTAGTGTCATCCCCCTTTTCTTCTTGGCTGCTTCTTTCATTATTTTCTCTTATTCTTCTTTTTCTTCCAATTTCTTCTTCTTGTCTTCCTCTGTTTTCTTTCTTATTTCTTCTTCTACTATTCTTTTCTTTTCCTCCTCTTCCTTTCTTCTCTTCTCATCCTCAAGAAATTTTTTCTTGACCTCTTCTATTTTCTTATTTTCTTCTATAAGTAACCTCTTTTCTTCTTCAATTTGCCTCAATTTGTCTTCAACATCCTTGGTATTAGGTTCATTCAATTCAGAACCTTCAAATGGATTAGTATTATCGTTGTTAATGATAACATTAGTCTGATCTATCTACATAGTGTAACCACTCACTAACACTTTCGAAGTTCTAGGTGTTAGAGGAGATGTTGCCTTTGATTCTGTCGACATCTAACTGATAGTTGCAACAATCTCACTTCTTAATTTATCTTTTTCACCCACCATAAATAGAAACGATCTTACTTTATTTCTTAAGTAAGGTGTGAGATTATTCAACAATCTCTTAATCTCTTATTCATCATCAATCTTGCAAATAGTTGTTAGCATAGACTTTCGAAGTTCTGGATCTTCTTCTCTTGTTGGAGCCTTCTTCTGAATAAGTCTATCATAGACTTTCTGGTTTACTAAGCCCTCAATATCCTTCAATTTTAGATAATTGTCTATGATGTATCTCATAGTAGATATAAAAATTTGATCCTTCTCAAAACTATTATACAAATTATTAAAAAAAATCATCTAAATAAAGTTACCTTTATTAGCAATAGCTATGTTAATTTTTTCTATCTTCGTCTTCCAGGGTTGTCGAGTTTTTCCTATTGATTGCTTTGATGATTTTACCTTCTCTACTTTCTTAACCTCTTATTCTTCTTCCTCTTCATTGTTGGACTCAACAATTGTCAACAATGTCTTTTTCCTTTTGTCTGGTCTAGTGGCTTTTGCTTTACCCTTTTTGTCTTAGTGGTCATAACTTCCACCAATCTCTTAGATTTTCTCTTCAACCCACTAGGCTACACATCTGACACTATTGCATATGGAATTCTTTTCTCTAAAGATGTCTCTATAATAGATACTAAAAAAGGTTGCACATTTAGTATTCCTTGTTTCACGATTTGCCTGATTGCCTCAGACTCACTCTTAGTCATACCAAATTTTGTTAAGGCTTTCTTCATAATAGACTTTATCTTCTTGTGTGATGCCTTCTCCAAGGTTGCTTGATGAGTTGACTGGGTAATCTCATCATAAGTTCCAAATATATATTTTTCTTTATCTTTCTTTGATTTTAATAATAAATCAATATAACTAACTATTGTATCGTCATTCAATTCATAACCCAAGGGATCAAGAAATGTTTCCCAAGGTTCCACTACTTGAATATAAGAATAATCTATATCAACCATAATGCAAATGTCTTCTTTGAATATATCTACAATTGCAAGTGCAATTTTGACTCTCTGTCTCATTTCATTCTAAAATTTTTTAATTATCAATTTTCCATCATCCAATATCTTATCTGTAGGATGCCTTCTGCATACTTCTGTGATCTTCTCCATTGTACATCTGTCACTGCTCATTATCTTGGTGACCAATAAATATGGAAATCTTTTAAGTACATGATATGTGATTTATTAATGACTAAAATCTAAACACACCATTCTTAGTCCTCTTGATCTTATCTAGGTTCTCTAAGAGTTACATTCTCAAAATTTTACTAAGATTTACTTGTTCCTTCTCTACACATATCTTATATGTTGCATAGATGAATTTGATTGATAGTTCATTAATCTTTGAGCTTGCACATATAGAGTAGGCAATGATTCTACTCAAAAATATTACATCATCTTGCTTGATGGTGTTGATCACCATAGCCTTTCCATTATACACTACTTTGGTATAGCTCTCAACTTTCTTCTTGACAATTTTCTCACCTATAGGTACACTGCCTTGTTTACTAAGACTAATTACCTCATGAATTAGGTCAATAGAAATATCAATTACATTATCTTGCATCCATAGTTTCCCATCATGTATCCTACTTAATATGATCTGTGTCCACTCATATGTGTTCAATTCATGGTAGAAATGATATTTGAATAGGTCCAGTTCCCTTAAATGTTCAAATCTAGGCTTCACAGTCATGTCATGATTAAAAACTAATTACATATCTTCATTCATGTATTCACTACCAACAGACTCAAATTTACTATTAAGATAACTTTCTACATCTTCAAGATATACTACGTTGTTTGGAGTGATTGATAATGTTGAGTTAGAGTTTCCTTTAGTAGGTTTTATGGAAACAACCTTCAACTTAGGTCTATCCTCATTCTCAACATTGTTCACTACTGACATATCCATAATTCTATCAAATAGGAACTTTTCTAAACAAATTTGTGGAAAAATGATAAAATACCTTTTTCCAAAAATAGTGTTTACTTCAAAATCACTTTGACAAGTCACTTCTAAGTACTCTTCACTTTGGATGTATTTGCAATGAAGTAAAAATCAATTATGTACTCCATTTATTCCATCAACTTGAGATTGCATTAATTGCATACTTTTCAAACATGAAAAAGTTGTCAATTACATTCTATAATCAAACAACTACTCAAGATCATTTATTCAATCTTCAAATGCCACCTGAGGTTTTCCATAGCTATTTTCCATCATGACAAAACTCTACTAAATTTTGCTTCATGAAATGCTTTGCAAAAACATACTTTTCATCTTTTGTTATAGAATTAACCTTTTTTGCAATGCTAAGAACTCTGAATTCCTTCATAACTTGTTTAGATAAGCTCCAAATTATAAGTGATCTTAGGTACCATCTAAACTTAAGTGGATACACCTTTTCACAACTTCACTACTTCTAATTTAGTTTTTGGATGATGTTCTCAAATTTTGATCTTGTGAGCAAGCTTAATTCAACTTAGTTGAATCAAACTCAACAACTAACTTCAATCTTCCTAGCTCATCATCGTCTATCTTTTCTTTTGAGATATCCACTCCTTTTTAAAATGCCTCATTAAGTTCTTCTTGAAGTTTGTTGACAACATTTCTTTGTTCCTCATTATCTTTGTTAGTTTTGAAGTTTTTTTCATGGTTTCTTCTATCATTTCCAATATTCTTTCCATCATTCCTTATGTTGCCAAAGATTCTTCCATTGTTCCTTCTATCTCCAAAGTTTCTATCCATTTTGTGGTACTTTGTTTTATGTCCAAAGTTGTTGCATAGCTAACATACTGGTACTCTACTTCTAGGATTCTACTGATCATCAGGTGCATGACAATTCTGAGCAATGTGTCCTAAGTTGTTACACTTATAACACACGATCTATCTTCTTTCTTCATAAGATCTTCCTTCTCTTGATGTCTTTTCATTAGATCTTCTTCTATCTATAGGGTTAGTATTTCTAGACATTCTAATATTCCTTCTATAATTATCATACTTAGATCTCCTATAATCAATTGCTTTATGACCCATACCATGAAAATTATGCCAATAAAAATCCTTAACATGATTGAATAACTCATTTGTAAAATCTCTTTTCCTATGACCTATTTCATTACATGAAAAACACTTACCTCTAAATTCATACCTAGTTTCCTTAGGAGATTCCACTTGCTTTGGTTCATTCAAAATTTCAACTTCCTTATTTTGCTCAACTTCTTTAGATTTATTAGAAGATTGACTAGATTCAATCTTATTATCAGATTTACATTTTTCTTTCTGATCTAATCTAATCTCAGGTTTCTTTGCAAACATGTTAATTAGATTTAGCCAAGACTAGTCTTATCATAAGTAGGTTTGTGTATTGACATTGAATCAAGTTTTTCTTTGCTAGAATAAAGATTCTCAAGCTACTACTTGCTTTGATACCAATTGTTAGAAATAGGGATCTTACTCAGGTTGTTAAGCCTCTTCAAAGTAACTGCACTCTGATACCAATTTTTAGAAATAGAGATTACTGAGAGGAGGGGTGAATCAGTAATCTACAAACTTTAGTTACCAACTGGATATTATTTCTTACTATAAACCATGCATAGCAAAGTAATAAAGTAGAGGAGTATCACGAAGGAGATGGCGAGCAAGAGCGGGGAGAGTGGTGTGAAGTGTTCAGGCAAGAATCTGAATTTGAAATCCTCTATACTTGGTGAGATTTCTAGAGATTCCCCTATCAAATCTAGCGATGTTGAATTTGGGGATGCTGATGATGGCAGGTTTTTTGGAGGATTCGGAAGGGGGGCCCAAGAAAATTTTAAAATGGTCCAATTTATTTGGGGTACATCGCACTGGAAAGTCTACTTTCCCATTGGTTAGAGATATTTCTGTGAGGGATAAAGGTAAGTTTTCAATTGAAATCCCTGATCAGATTATTGATAAAAATATTTGCTAGATGGACACTACTTTGGTTGGGCATTTCATTGGAGCTAGACCCAACATTGAAGATGTACAAGCTTTTGTTCACAAAAAGTGGTGTTTGAAGGGCTAAGTTGAAATCTCAGCAATGGTTAAAGGATGTCTTTCCTTTTGTTTCTCTTGTGAGGAGGATAAGTGGGATATCCTCTACAATAGTCCTTAGGTTATGGGGAGGGATACCCTACTATTATAGAAATGGAGCCCTAACCTATACTCTCTAGATGATTCTGCTATTGAAGCCCTTGTTTGGGTGAGACTACATGGCCTCCCTCTTGAGTTTTGGGTGGAAGATGTGTTCAAGGGCATTGCTAATACTTTTGGCAAACTCCTCTCTTCAGATCTTGTGACTATTTCTAGGAAATGATTGAACTTTGCCAGATTCTGTGTTGGGGTTTCACGTGGTTTGGATCTTCCTAAATCTATCTCTTTGAAATCTAAACTTGGTATTTGGGACCAAAGGATTGAGTATGAATCTATCCCTTTTGTTTGCTTTCACCGTAAGAAAGTTGGTCATTAGGCTAAGAAATGTCCTTCTTTGAAAGGAAAGGCTAAGAAGACCAAGAAAGTGTGGCTGAAGAAAGATCTCTCTAAGGATGTAGGGGCAGATTTAGTTGAGTCTGTTTCCCCAAAAGACCAGTCTAAGTGTTTTGATGGTGGTGTGGTGGGTAGTATGACTAAGGGTGCGGAGGTTCCTCTTGAAGGTGCTACTCCTCCAGTTCCTTTAATTAGTTCACACTGTGATGTGGGGGCCCTCCATCTTGGCTTGGCTTCACCTCTAAAGTAGGCAACTGGTCTGATGGATTCTACCCAGGTCCCTATGGATATCCCTAATAGTGATAGTTTGTAGAGGAATCAAGAAAATATGGTAATCATGACTAAGGAGGTTAGGGATTCTATCATAGAAGGGACCCAAAAGGAGACAGGTGTGTCTTATGTACATAAAGCCCAGGATCCCATGATGAAGGATAGTAACTTTGTTAGTGGTGAAGTTGAGGACCTTCTAACTGTATCTCATGTTGAGGAAGTAGTGTGGGAAGATGACAATTCTGATGCCAATTGGACTATGATTGGTAAACAGTCTAAAGGAAGGAAAAAAGGTAATAAAAAAGATGAGGACTCTATTCCAGTGAAAAATAATAAGAAGGGATCCAAAGAAAATTCCAAAATTGGGGATTCAAAACCTTTTAAGGGTAAATAGCAAAGTTCTATGTCTAAGAATGGTGGATCTACTTTCAAGAATAGTGATGTTGGGTCTTCTCCATCTTCAGCTAGAAGACCTTCCAATTTGTAGAGGAGAACAGCTGAGGCTAACAGAAGCATTGCTAATGATAGTCAGAGAACTATCCTTGAATCAAAAAAAAATCATAAATTATGAAGATAATTTCTTGGAACATCTGAGGGTTAAATAACCCTCGTAAACATGACATTTTGAAAAATATGATTAGGGATAATAGGCTAGACATTTTTTTTATTCGAGAAAATAAGATGCTGAAGGATAAGGTGGAATACCTTTCTATTTTTAAGGGAGGAAAGATTATTGGTAATGATTCTAAATGAGCGTTAGGTGGTATGGCAGCTTTTTGGATTAATAAATGGATTTAGGGGGAACTCATTTCTCAAAGCAAAAATATGATGAATGTTCAATTTTTTAATTCAAAAGACAATTTTAGTTGGGTCCTAACTAATGTTTATGCCCCCAACTCCAACTGGGGGAGGAAGGCTTTGTGGGAAGAAAATTTCTAATTAGAGAAAGCTTTTTGCTGATGATAATTGGTTGGTGATGAGGGACTTCAATACCCCTCTAAAGGACTTTGAAAAATGGGGAGGTAGTCAGACCAACTTGGATAATAAATTAGATTTAATGAACTTTATTGATCTCACCTTCTCCACGATCTTGATTTAGAGGGGATTGATTATACTTGGACAAATAGAAGAGTTGGAAAGGATCTTATTCAAGTCAGATTGGATCATGCTCTTATTAGTAATGATTGGCTACTAAATTACAAATGTTCACTTAATGCTCAAGTTCGTGTGGGTTCTTATCATTACCCTATTTTCCTTGTTGCTAAGAAATTTAATTTTCATAAGAATTTTCCCTTCAAATTTGAAAAAATGTGGACTCTTCATCCAAATTTGGAGAACCTCATTAAGGAGTGGTAGGATATTAAAGTGGAAGGTACAACAATGTTTAGAGTGGTTGCCAAATTGAAAAATGTTAAGAAGAATATTAAGATATGGAATAAACATACATTTAGCAACATTTTTTAGAACAAAAAAAAGATTTTGGAGGAACTCAAAGATATTCAAGATAAGATTCAGATTGATGGTTATGAGATGGTCTCTAGGGAAGAGGAGAGCAGCAAACTGGTTGAACTTCATGATCTTATTACCAAGGAGGAGATGTTTTGGAGACAACGTTCTAGAAAGGTCTTTTTGAAGGAAGGAGATCGTAACACCAAGTTCTTTCATTTGACTACCTTAAAGCATAGGATGGCTAATAGAATTTCCAAACTTCATACAGAGGAAGGTTTGACTGATAATGAAGAGATTATCAAAAAGGAGGCTGTGGAGTTCTTTAGTAGATTGTTACAAGGAGACCCTGACTTGAATTTGGACAAGCAGAATATGTTCCTGGATTGCATTCCTTCTTATATTTCTAAGGCCCAAAATTTGTCCCTTACTTCCATTCCTTCTTTAGATGAGATTTATAAGGTTTTTTTCTCTTTCGAGGGTGACAAAGCCTCTAGTCCTTATGGGTTTCCTCTTTTGTTCTTTCATAAATACTGGAATATCATTAGTGTTAATGTTTGTAATGGTGTGAAAGAATTTTTTGGCACTAGAAACATCCTTAAGGAGTTGAATGGGACCTTCATTGCCCTTATTTTGAAGAAGTTGAGAGCAGATAGTATGGATCAATTTAGGCCTATTAGCTTGTGTAATTCTTTTTATAAGATCATCTCTAAAGTTCTTACTCTCAGAATTCTTTCCCTTCTTTCGGATATCATCTCAAGGCAGAAACATGGGTTTGTTCTTGGTAGACAGATCTTGGATTCCATTGTATCAGTTCATGAAAATATTCACTCTCTAGTAGTATCAAAGAAGGAAAGGTTTCTTCTTAAGCTTGATCTCTCAAAAGCTTATGACAATGTTGACTAGAATTTCCTCCTAAGATGTTTGGAAGCATTTGGCTTTAATAAGAGATTTTAGGATCTTATCTTCATGTTAGTTTCTTCAGCCTCTTTCTTGATGCTTGTTAATGGATCCCTTACCTCCTTCTTTAAGGCTTCAAGAGGCCTTAGACAAGGGGACCCAATCTCTCTTATTCTTTTTGTTATCCTAGCTGAATGCTTGGGGAGATTTGTTAATAATGTGGTGGTGAAAGGGGACTTTGTCAGCCTTAATCCTTCATCCGTTGCCCTTGTGTGTTTGCATCAAAAATTTGTTGATGACTCTATTATTATGGGGGAGGCTTCGGTGAGGAATGCTAGCAACATTAAGATGGCTTTGAGTGACTATGGATTGGCAACTAGTCAAATCGTTAACTGGAGTAAAAGTGTGATTTATTTTATGAATGTTAGTGAGGCCAGACAAAACAAGATCAAAAAGATTATTGGCTGTGAGAGTGGTTCTCTACCTAGAACCTATTTGGGTTTACCTTTGGGCTTAACCCCTCATGACAACTTTTGGAACTTGCTAATTGATAAAATTCACTTGAAACTTACTGGTTGGAAAGGCTCTCTCCTCAGTCAGGCTGGTAAGGTTATTGTTCTAAAGTCTATCCTTCAAAGTGTCCCACTCTATGCCTTGAGTGTTTTCAAAATTCTAATAAAGTTTTCCCTTGCTATTGACAAAATTCAGAAGACTTTCTTGTGGACTGGTACAAAGACTAAAAAAGACTCCCTCTTATTGCTTGGGAGAATGTTTGTATACCTTGGGGGAAGGGAGGGCTTGGTTTGTGATGGATTTCAACAATGAATGAACTCTTATTGGCTAAATTACTTTGGAGATGGCACAAGGAAGAGGGGGAATGGAGGAATATTTGGGCTAACAAATATAATAGGGAGCACTTTGATTTTTAGCATTTCCTTTCTATTGATGTTGATCAAAGGGGTTCTCTGATCCATAAGAATGCTCAAAAATTTAAACATATTTTAAGGAAAGGGGTCAAATGGAAGGTGGGAAATGTTAGGAAAGTTCTTTTTTGGGAAGACATTTGGATCTTGGATTACCCTTGTTGTGTTGATCCAAGGTGGAATACGTACATGGAGCAGTGCAAAATTCAGTATGGAACTTTTGTGAGTGATTATTGGAAGGATGATTTGTAGGTGAATCTTTATAGGGTGGACCATAACCTGATTGAGCTTGATAAGTGTTTGAATGTGCTCTTTCTAAACCATGAAGAGGATGTTCTGATTTGGAAAAATGATCCCAATGGCATGTACTCTATAGCTTCATCCTTTGCTAACTCTTTTGATGATCATGATGAACCTTGTTGGGTTACGGCTTGGGTGAAAGGTTTGACTCCCAAAGTTAATGTCTTCTTTTGGATTCTTTTGCAAAATAAAATTCTTACTCTTGATAATCTTATGAAGAGAGGTTTCATCATTGTAAATCGATGTGTTCTTTGCAAGAATGATGGGGAATTGATGGATCATATTATGCTACATTGTCCCTTTACCAAGATAGTTTGGGATAAATTTTGGAGCTTAATGAATGTGGATTGGGTCTTCCATGTTATCATCCAGCTATTCTTTTCTAGTTGAAAGGCTCCTTCCAAGAATGCTTTGATTATTAAATTGTGGGACTTTACTCTTCCTTATCTGTGTTGGGGCATTTGGAAGGAGCATAATGATAGGATCTTTAGAGGAGTGGATTCCAGTCCTACTCAGGTATTCTATAAAATTAAGGTCCTTATGATTGAAAACATTAAAATTTGTGGTTTGGGACAGCAACCTTGCAATGAGTGGGAAGAAGGGGTACTTAATAGTTGGAACATAAGGAGTTTGGGTGTGAATATTAAGGATTCTAACCCAAGGGATAATGCTAGATGGGACAGTCCTTCAGTGAATTGGTTTAAGATAAACTTTGATGGGGTGTTGAAAGGGAACCCGGGTAAAGCAGGTTGCAGAGTTGTAATCAAAAATTCTAATTGACACTTTGTGGGAGGCATGGCAATACAATTAGGGAGACAAACTAATCATGTTGTTGAAGCTTCTACTGCTCTTCATGGTCTTATCTATGCCAAAAGGATGAATTTGAAGATCATATAGGTTGAAGGTGACTCCCTTAATATCATCAATTGTTTAAATAAAACTACTCAACCTTCATGGACTATTTGTAATATTATATCCAAGGCTATTAACATTATAAATTCTTTCCAATCATGCATTATTTCTCACAACTTTAGAGAAGCCAATTGTTTAGTTGATTGGGCTTCGAATGTGGCTTGTTTAAGTGATCATAATATCATTTGGGAGTCATACGAGACCTTAACTCCAGATGGTTGCCATCATATCAAGTATGATAAGTGGAGATCTCAACAAAAACACTTTTATTATGATGGTGTCAGTGAATTGCAATTATGAGATTAACTCCTTTTAAGGGAGGTGGGATATAATTATTAGAAAGGTGGGCTTTTTGCATGGATTTTATGTAATTTTTTGCATTCCTATTTTTGATAGTGGTGTGGCTTTTAGTTGCTAAGTGTTTTGGGGTTTTCAAAGAACAAAAACTAGTGGTTTTGGTGCTAAGAAAATGGGGGGAAAGAGGAAAAGGGTGGAGTTTCCTAGCTACTCAGAGTGGAAGAACAAACCGAAGGTGTGAGACATTCTATGAAGGGGCAATTTCACAGGGTACATGGAGAGGCTCAAAGGTAATAATTCAGCAATTACACACCAGTTCATTAAATCTTGGAAGGATGGCTCTGTGATGGTTGGGAACCAGTGCATGGATATCACTGAAGAAGTTATTGTGAATGCTACGGGGCTGGACATGGATGAGATTAATTTTTATCAGGAAAGGAAGCTTTCGAACAAGGCTGTTGATGATTTTGTGGAGACAAAATAGGAGAGAAATTGTTTGGTCAAAATAGGTAACCCGTATTATAACCCAACCTTTGTTTCTCAACCATGGCATTTTGTGCTCTTTGTGATAATGGAATATCTAACTTTAGGTGGGAGATTCACCAACCTATATGGGTATCACTTCATGTTGGAAAATCATTTTTGACATGATGTGAAGATCAATTTTTCTTTTTATCTTTTGTAGTCTCTTAGTATTTCCACTTAGGCCATTCAGAAAGACCCAAATGGAGAGCATGTCTCCCATGAGGGTCTCATGGTCTTGATTATGAATGTGTTAAAGTCTTAAAAAAAATTGAAACCTAGGAGTTTGAAAGGGACTGATCAGGAAATGGAAAGGAGCATCCCAAATAAGGGCTATTATTCAAATACCCAAGATGAAGCTAAAGGGGGTTTGGGAATCATGAAAAAGGGCTCAGGTGGTAGCTCAAAAAAGAAGAAAAAGATTTTTGAGGATGATGACTCTAATCAAAGATACCACTGCTTGAAGCAAAAAAAGGGTTATGGATAAAGAGCTAAGAAGTATTCAGGGGAAGGTATCGAAACTAGAAACAAAGTTGGGAAATCTAGATAAATTGATCAAAAAACTAGCGAACAATGTGAGTAACCTCTTGAAGAGGAACAAGAGTGACAAGGGCTAGGATTCTCCTCCAGGGGCTGAGAATCAGGGACCAAGTAAATACACCCATGCTCACTCTAAGACGAATGAGGAAGTCAGTAAGAAGGACAAGGTGAAGGTTGTTGCTAAAAATGTGCAGACTCTAGTGGACCAGGTTGTTGACCTGATCAAGACTTCTTAGATGGTCGGTTGTTGTTCTTTTGTTGTACTTTTGTTGTTTTTTCTAGCTTTATTTTGTGTGACCTCATGAATATTTTTGTTGGAGGTCTATTTCATGTTGTTCTATGCTTCATCTATCTAATGTTTAATTTTAGACTTCTGTTATTGTAAAGATTTTGGGTCCTTTAAAACCTATTTTTACTTAATCAAAACAAATTAATAAAGTAATGCTAAATAGTAACAATAAAAATGCATAAAGATAAATCATAACACCATATTTTGTTAACTAGGGAAACCCTGGCCAAGGGAAAACCCTAGTGGGGATGATACCCACTAGATAATATATTGATATATAAGTTCCTTGTTAGAGGATGGACCCCATTAGGAGTGAGTGAGAAAATTCAATATAAGGAGTCCCTGATAGGAGACTTTGAATCCCTGTTAGGAGTTGTGGTATAGTAAATGCAAGATGAGCTCACTGCCCAAACATGCACTTCTAATTACAAGAAGAGCTCATTTCCCAAACAACTAATTAGACTTCTGAAGTATAGGTACTAGACTGATCTCTGATCTTTAGCTCGATCTCATATCACAAAATAGCCTCTACTAAACTTCACATATATTGCTTTCACAGTAAGTTCGCACAAATTACATCCTTCATCGCAAAATGTCTGTTGCATAAATACCATGCCTTTACACAAATTGTTGTTGGGTTTGTTAAGACCACAATCCAATTTTCCAACTTAGAGTAAGCATCTAGGATGTTGACTCTAATTGGACAAGTAATTATCTTGTAAATAAAATAATCCTTTCATTCAATTTTGTTGTCCTATTTCACTTCAAACAAGAGTATCTATGTTCTATACAATCTGTACTAACTTCTGAGGTTATACACATCATCACCAACATGTATACTATCTCCATCTAACTTTTTTAGTCATAATATAACATCAGCAACAAACTATAAATGAAACAATACATTGTTGTAAACCAAATTCTATACTTAGACAATTTTTTGATTACCAAACACTAAGTATCTTTATTTTTGAGGTTTCCTCTAAGCATGTACATAATGTGTTTCCATAAATGACAACAATTACATATCTCTATTAACCAATTGTCAACACCCTCTCAATTATTCTAAATATTCTAACAAAGAGACCAAAGTATGATACAGTTTTTACCCCCTAGACCTAGACAAAGATCAATGCCAAACCAAGGAGACAAAAGAAGGAGATAGAATTCAAAAGGGCTCAGAGTGCAAAGCAATGACCTAATAGATATAAGTGTATGGGTCTCAAGTAGTGCTTGTTTCTAGGTTTTCACCACTTGGCACATTGATTTTTATTTTTGGAATTTTTTATGAATTTTTTTTAAAATTTTGGATATATGATATTTTTTGGTGATATATCAAAGAACATATTGCTAGGTTTTCACTAAGATGACCATTTTTTCAAGGCATTTTTCACTTAGGATTTTTTTAGGACCATATATCAATTTTTTTAGGACATTAAGATATGTAAAAAGCTTTAGAAAACAAGAGCATCATGCGTAAAACTTCTTCAAATGAAGGATGTTAATAGGTTCAGGGAGATGGTCTCCCTCAAGTGTAGAAAGTTGATATGTACTAGACCCAAAAGCATTATTGAATATGTAAGGACCCAACCAATTTGGCTCAGACGTTCCTTTATGTACTCTATTCTGATATTTTTGGGATTCTCTCTCACGATGAAATCTCCAACCTGAAACTCTCTAGAATGAACCTTTTTGTTATAACTTTATGACATTATTTTATAATAGACCCTCATGTGATTAAATACAACTCCTATACACTCATTTATGTTAGATATCTAAGAGGGGGGTGAATCATTTATATCCAATTATCCTACAAGAATTAAAACTATTTAGTATAGATTAAAATTTCATAAACTTTTAGATCAATAACTCAGTAACCACAATCAACCTCTCAAATCAAAATTGTAAACATTTTTGCATCAAACTATCATCTTACTATTCCTTATTATATTGAATATTAGAATAATCACTTAGCATTTAACATGTTGTAGCATTAAATAATTGACCCGAAAATAAACTTTCAACACAATAATCCATTGCTCCTTCTACTCCCTTCTCTTATTGTTGTTCAACAAAATGGCTTCATCCCAGGTAGACAAATTCTTAACTTATTTATTGCGGCCCATGAGAATATTCACTCTTTGTCTTGTTCTAATAATCAGGGGTTTATTATGAAAGTTGATATTGTGAAAGCTTATGATAGAATTGAATGGGCTTTCCTTGCTAAAATTCTTCATGTCTTTGGTTTTAATCATAAGGTTGTTGGAGCTATTTATCAATTGATCTCTACTTCATCCATTGATGTCTTGTTTAATGGTAGTTCTTCTCATTTTTTCAAACCTTCTAGAGGTCTGAGATAGGGTGACCCCTTATCCCCCATTCTCTTTGTTATTATGGCTGATTTTCTGGGGAGATATATAGGGAACTTGGTTCAAAAAGGAGTTATTAAAGGTCTTCAGCCTTCCTCTCATCTCCTTACTTGCTCTCATGGTCAGTTTGTAGATGATACAATTTTTATGGGTAAATCTAAAAGTTATTAAAGCAAGGAATCTCAAGCAAGCTCTTAATTTGTACTCCTCAACCTTGGGTAAGTTGATTAATTGGAATAAAAGTGTTGTGTTTTTTTATTAATACTCCAATCCTCAGACAAAAAAAATTGCCAAAATTCTTGGGTTCTCTATTGGATCTTTTCCCTCTATTTACCTGGGGCTTCCTCTTGGTCCGAAGGTTCCTGATTCCTTTTGGGAAGATCTCATTATGAAGTTTAATAAAATGTTGGCAGGCTAGAAAGGAAATCTTTTAAGTTAAGCAGGTAAAATTACTCTTCTTATAGCATGTCTACAAAGTATTCCTACTTATGCTTTGAGTCTTTTTAGAATCCCAGTCAAATTTTCAAATACTATTGATAAAATTTAGAGGAATTTATTATGGACTAGTACTAAGGAAAAGAAGAGAATAGCTCTTATTGCATGGGATCAGATTTGTAAACCTATCAAAGAGGGAGGATTGGGGATCAAGTCTATAAGAAGTATGAATAAGGCTCTTTCTGGCAAAACAAGGTTGGAGAACTTATCATGATGATAAGGAATGGAGCACTATATGGAAGCATAAATACCTTTTTAATGCTAATTCTATAGCTAGTTTCCTTTCAACTCCTAATATTCTTTCTCTATTTGCAATATGGGGAGTTTTTCAGGGAACAAAGAACATTATTGGTAAGGGTTGTTCCTAGAAAATTGGAAATGGGAAAAAAGTGAGATTTTGGGAAGATGTTTGGTTGCTGGATCATCCGTTGATTAATGACTTCCAAGACACCACTCAAGTAGATAGATGTAAACAAATGTTTGGTATTTTAGTGGCACATTATTGGCATGAGAATACTTGGGTGAAATTGATTGATGTTGACCAAAGTTTTATTAATATACAATTAAGTCTAAATGCCTTTTCTATATATCCAAACCATGAGGATGAGATGATATGGAATGCTAATCCTAGTGGTCAATTTAAAGTCTCTTCTCTGTTTACTTCAAAAGAGAAAGGTATCCAACCTCTATGGTCTCAAGCCTGGATAAAGGGTCTTATTCCTAAAATAAATATTTTCTATTGGATTTTGCTTCAGAACAAAATCCTCACTCAAGATAATCTGCAAAAAAGAGGTAATAATGTAGTGAACAAATGTATTCATTATAAAGATGGATTCAAACATAGAAACCACTTGTTCTTGAATTGCTCTTATAGTCAACAAGTGTGGAATATTATTCTCACCTACTGCAACATAACTTGGTCCATCAAAGTAATGTTGAACTTTGTTTTAAAAGTTGGAGGTGCCCTTCAAAAGATTTTGATGTGAATTTTCTTTGGAAAATATCTCCTCCCCATCTCTGGTAGGGCATCTGGAAAGAAAGAAACAACAGAATTTTTAGAAATAAAGATTTGCTAGGATGGGTACTTGGATAGAATATTGTTAGAGCTATTAAGGAAAATTTCAAGTCTCAGAAGAAAAGCAACCTTACTTTCCATATTGATAATCTGATGCAATCACAAGGATCTCAATTGAAAAAAGATAACCCAAGATTGAATACTAGATGGATGGCCCCTCCTATTGGCTGGATCAAAGGAAACTTTGATGGTGTTGCTAAGGGTAATCCAGGAAGAGCAGGGTGTGGAGGAGTCTTAAGGGATCATATAGGTAAGATTATTGATATTATTACTATCCCTATAGGTAATTCTAATAGTCACATAGCAGAAGCTACTGTTTCTCTATATACTGTAAGGTTAGCTGCTGAAACTGGTTATCTTCACCTCTAGTTAGAAGGTGATTCTTTAAACATTATAAACATGCTCAATAATAAAAATTCAATCACTTGGTTGATTGAGGCAAGTGTGACAAAAATTAAAAAATTATTAAATAAATTTGAAAAAGTGTTTATATCTCACACTTACCGCGAAGGCAATGGGGTAGCAGACTAGGTTGCCAACTATGCAATTCAAATGGGTCACAAGATGATGTAGAACGGTGATCCCAGCAAAAATTTGGATCTCAAAGCCCTCATTAATTATGATGCTACTCATGCAATGGTGGGAAAGATATGCCAAGATTAGAAAATTAATGATTTTTGGAAATGGGCATACATGTGTCAGAATTCCTTCCCCGAGGAAGTACATTTATATGATTGCAATCCTGTCATTGCACTTATCTAGAGTAAAGAGGGTTTTATTTGTTTTAATTGACAATCTCTACATGCTTAATTCATTTTCTTTCTACCTTCTACTAAATTTGGTTTGAAATTTAGCATTTTGAATTTTTTGAAAAATGGGTGGAGAGCCATGAAAATAGGAACCCCCAAATTGCAAAGCTTGGAAGGACAGAGAGGATGTTTGGAAGATTCTACAAAAGGGGAAGGTGACCAATTTCCTAGAGTGTCTTCATGGGTTTAAACCCCATATTACCATAGCTTTCTTCAAAAACTGGAAAGAGGACAAGGTCACTCTACATGGCGTTACTGTGCAATTGACTAAGAATTTCATAGCGGAGATTACAAGTATACCCATGGAAGGCATTAAGTTTAGCAAAAAAATGAGTATCTCAAATGTTGCGTTCAAGAAATTTCCCAAAATGGAAGATGAAGAGAAAAACTTGGAGAAAAATGGAGATTTCTACGAACTGGACCAGGTAAAGACCATATGGCAAGATGTGTGATTGTGTACTTGTGAGTATTTTATCCTGGATGGTAGAAATAAAAGAGTGCATAAGTTTCATTTTGTCTTCCTCAATCATTTTAGGTACAAAGAAAAACTCTCTTTTCTATTTTATTTGAGATTCTCTCTTCTTCAAAGTTTGCAAGCCCATAGAAAAAAAGAGTCACATCCAATATTACATGAAGGGTTGATTCTTCTCATAAAAGGTCACTATAAAAATTTTGCCATTGTTTCTTCTCCTTCGGTAGATAAAAAGAAGGGCTCTACCACTAAAACCTATGCTAGTAAGAGTAAGGGAGATGAAAGTGTCAAGGGTAAGAAGAGGATGAGACATGAAACGTAGGATACCCCTCAGTATAAGGTGGAAGAGGCCATTGAATTGGAGAACTTGAAAAATAAGGAGGACAAAAACTAGGAGGAAGAAGAAAATACAAATGAGGATGATTTTAGCTCCAATATGGAAGGCTACCCGGATAGTAAGGAAAAAAGTGGGAAAGAGGATGAGGAGGAGAATAGTGAGGAAAATACTGAAATGGGTAATGGTGGAGAAGGGGAAAACTAGAATGACCACTCAAAAGAACCAAGGAATGGCAAAGAGGAGATAGAGCAGGCTAAGGAGGACAATTTGAGGGAGGGAGATTAGACGGATAAGGAGATGTCTCCGGCTAAAGCTGATATCGAGAAGGATATAAATGGCTCACCACAGAGATTCCAGGCTCTCCTTTTTGGACACTACAAAATTAAAAGTCAATACCATTCTACAAGTTGACTCATGGATGTATAACAAGTTAATGAGTCTCAAAAAGAAAGTGGAAAATTTGCAACAAAATCAGGATATAGACCGAGGTAAGCTCAATCAGGTGAAAATCCAGGTGGAGAACATACCAATCAAACTTAAAGACTATGAACAAAACCTATGGCTACTTATCAAGGAAAGTGGTAACAAAAAGGAATAGGTTACATCTAGTATCTATGTAGCTACTACAAGTCTTGGAAAGTGGACCAATGAAGAAATTATGTTGCCTAAGGGTTCCGTAAGAGAACTAGGCAGAGTTCAAGGAAGAGAGTTGCAGAGGCTGCTGGTGGTTTGCTTGTTGATCCCATTCAAGATATTGTAGAGATTGGTAAAGAAGTGGTCAAAATGATCAAAGAGTTGAAATAGCAGCTTTTCCTAGTCTTTGGTCTCTGGTTTTTGTTCTAGCCCCAATCTTAGTTACTGGTCCCAGTATATGGTTACTGTTTATGGTTGTAATATATAGTTTTTTATTTGTTGTTTAAACTAGGTTCCAGGTCCTTGTAAAACTTTGGTTCATTTTTTGGATATCTTCTATGGCTTTAGGTCCTTGTAAAACATGATTTTGATACTGTTTAAACAATAGGTTTCAGGTCCTTGTAAAACTAGTTGTGCTTCATGTTATATCATTTCTATTTTTGTTAAAGTGTTTTGGGTCCCCTTCAAAACCTATTTTTATCATAATCTAAAACACAATAAGCATTCACACATTTGACACAAATATTTAATGTTAAAACCCTATAAATGGAAAAACTACGTGGGAATCAACAGCCTAAATAATTTCACTCTTTTGAAATGAGATTTGTTAGGACCCAACCTTGTTAAAGGTTACATGCACATTTTTAGTGTGACCTTGTTAGAGAGTTTTCACCAAACGTCATCTAGACCTTATCATTCCTTGACATTTCTAAAGAATGGCCTATTATAAAGGACTTCCAAAACATTACTATTGGATACTCCCATAGAGGATTTCAAAGACTTGTCTAGTCTACTCATTTAAGATTTTTTATCTACTACAATGGTAATAAAGTAATAGTCAAGTGATCTATTAGGTTTAGCACTACCTTACTTGTTTAGAGCTTTGGTTTGTTGTCTCTTCCTTCTGGTCTCTTTCAGGCTAATTCACACACTTACATTTCCACTTAGCACTTCCTCTATTTGATCTTCACAATTCTTCTCTACTTAGTTCACCTTTTGTCTTATTTTTCCATTTCAATTTGCATTATCAATAATCACCAATCATCAACAACAAGAAACACCATGTTCATCCCTTTAAATGGTTAACTTTTTCCTTTCCACAATCTTCTAGATTATGCCACTTAATCAAAATTGTAGATCTCAGATTCATTGAATTTATTCACTCAAAAAATAGACTTTCTTCTAGAACTTTGGGCTCTATTTTAGATTTTTAAATCACCTTCATCAGATCTTCCTTGAATTTCTTTAGTCATTGATCTCATAACTAATTTTGACCTTATCTTTGGAAATTCTCAAACATTTTTAATTTCCATCAAATGTTGGCTTAGATTAATTATTTTCTTAACTTGTTATTCTTATTCATACTCAGTGATGTTGAGTTGTCATTTTACACAATGCTTAATGGCAAGAATCCTTTTGAACTCCTCCCTTGAAAAGTTAATCTGGGATCAACTCCAAGGTTCTGGTCAATCTTGCAACCTACTGGAATCTACTCAGTTGAAGATAAATGTGAATGTTCATGAGGGTGCCTTTGATGGTTCTGAAACAATTTGGATAAGATGTAGAATCTGCTTGCTATCTCAAAAGAATAACCAAACAAAAAGAAATATATTTTTGTATTTTTTTGTTTTTATGATGAATGCAATCTAACAATACCACTATATGAATTCCTAATTTAACCAAGGGGTTAGTAAAAAAAATAACAAAGATAAGGGAACAAGAAATTTAAGCAAATAACATGAAAAGTAAAATCCTAATGGACATAAGCCATAGAAACAATGCGTCTATGAGTTAAGCTTTCAAAAAGATCGGTGGGTAATCAATGAAAATAGGAGCAGGACATCCTTAATTCCACTAATGCAATCATCAATGGGAATTCAATAACCATAAGATGTTTCGCTTTTCATCAAATCACAAGGCCATGGAAAATGCACTCATGCGAGACAAAAAGCTATGCAGGACCAATATGATGATCTCTTCTCGAACTAAGTACATCAACATAATTTGTAGAACCATAGTAAACACCAAAATTAAAAGATCATACAACCAAAAAAATGCAATAAAACTATTGGCTCAATTACACTTCATGAACATACATCCATAAAATATAACCCACTTAGGCAAGAATCACTACACCCCAAATGCAAGAACCAATAGCATATATTATTGTATTAAAATAATGGCAACCTATAATACATATTACATTCCTAAATTTATAAGAAATCTTCTCCTCAATTTGTGTTGAGAGTGAGAGATATCTTTATGCAATCATATGCTTCTAAACTAATAAAATAAATCTACTTATGTCCAAACTGGCTATCTAACTAGTGCTTAGTAGGACTTCATCCATATTTATATCATTAATTATATGCATGAGCCTTTACATGTCATAAAAAAAAGAAAGCATGAGAAAATAAGAAAGAGAAAGCCATTAGTTGATGAAGGAGTGTCTAGGAGTGCTAAAAATAGAAGTTCCATCTTCACTAGGCATTTGTAGGAGTTAAAGTTGTTAGAATATGTTTCTGATGCATGGATGCTCTAAATTTAGAACTGGCAATTAACTGTCAGTGCACCTCTGAACTCTTCAAAATATTCTAGAACACCACTGAAAAAGTGCACCTATGCACCTAGCACACCTTCCACATCAGAAGCAGGTTCCAAAAAATACAAAATTTCACTAAGTGTCAAAATTGAAATTCTGGATTCTTGGTTTTGTTCCTCTTTATACTAGAGCTATGTTTGGATATTTGCCCTTGAATTTCTTGATGATCTCAGTCACTTTAGTTGCATCTGGAAAATCTAAGGCTTCATATTTGTCTTTCACTTTCTTCTTTTAGTTGCCCACCTTGATACAATTCTCTACAAAATCTTTGAGTTCTACATCCAGCTTTAATAAGGCTTCTTCTATTCTAAATGCTTGCCTGATATCATCATCATTATCAGCTTCTTGAAAAGTTTTTTGGAATTTCTCAACTACTACCTCTACCTTTATTAATTTATCTCTTGCATCATCCTCAAAAATGTCTAAACATGCATCACTATAATGTCTATCAGCCTCCAAAATGTGCTCTTGGGTTTGGGTTTGATCCTTGAGCTTGTGAATCTCCGCATGTAAAGTTTCCATTACTTTATTTCCATCTACAATTTTCTCTATCCAATCATCAATCTTATCAACTCCTAAGCTGTATATACTTCCATCAACATTTGATACCTTTCTCCTTTAATCAAATAAAGTGCTTGCAAGTCTTTTCCCCAGGTATGTACTTCATCCATCAGACCAAAATCTTGATTTAGAATGGCAACTAACCTATCTACATTTTTCTACATGATGTGTAATAGCTTCAAGTTTCCTTGTATAATCTATACACCCTTTTCCTCAAAACTCTCTCTACATTGTTGACAAGCTCTCAAAAATTGGTCTAACTATGTTGTTCTCTTATCCCTTCTCTCCAATGTTATGTTCAAGGTTTCCTTAGGATTTTCTAGATTTAAGGGACCAACACATTTTCTTAAATATACCTTTAGGATCTCATTTTGTCTCCAAAGTGTTATCAATTCTACCCCTTCCTTTTCTAAACTCCTATTTACTTCTTTAATTCTTGTTGTAACCATCATCTTAGTAGTATCCAAGGTAGGTTTCCCAAGTATGAACTCCCTAATCTGATAATCCCTTGGAGTCAATTCTTCAACATTTTTATGAAGAGGAGGGATAGCCATTTGTGCAAATAAGTCATGTCTCCAATCACTCATGATAAAAGCTATTGCTTGTGCATCCTTTGGTGGTGACTCGGGCTTCCTTAGAACTTCAATTAGTTCCATGTTATCCTCCTCCTCAGTGGTGAATTGTTGCCTCTTATTTCTTATCACTTCCTTTCTCAAACATCTTGGGATATGCTACATCAAAGATTTGTCTTTTGAGGACAATGGAGTTTGTTCTGCTATGCTTTTTCCCTTATTTGCCCTTTCTAGAGTACTCTCCTTTTCCAAGAGATTGGCACCAGGAATCTATGTATCCATGGAGTCCACAATTCTCACCTCTATGTCTTGGGAAACTTGTTGAGGTTGTTCACTTATTTTTCCTTCTTCTGAAACTTCATCGGTGGATACTTGTTGTGGCTCTTCCTCTCATCCTACTTGTACTTGTTCTTCTCCATTATTTAAAAGGAAGAGGAGTAGTTGATCCCTTATCTACACAAAATGTGATTTGCATTGGGGATGGTGGGGCTACTTTAGGTCCTTGTGACTCTGGTGGCAACTAAGTCCAATCCTCCTGTTGTTGATTGGTTGGTGTATCTCTGATTTTATCCCCCACCAATTTAGCACCAACTGGCATGAAATTGAAATCTAATATCTTAAAGATGTCAGTCCCCTCAACATCTTGCTCATTTATCAATTATTTCATTTCATCCTTGGAGTTTATAGATTGAATAGCCTGCTTAGGAATGGGTGGTGGTGTGATTGTGGAGCTTCTTCTCAATTTTAATTATGTGGCTCTAGCAAGATGGGTCCTCTAGTTGAAAGGCAAGTTATCCTCTTTTTCCTCGTCATACTCTTCTTCTAGGATAGCCTCTAGGACTGATGGGAAAGAAACCACCCTCCTAATGACCTTTCATCTCCTTTTGAACAGAATTTTAATCTTTCCTGTCTTATTAGAAAAAGGGGAGGCCTATACCTCTTGTTAAGGTGGAGGCACCTCTTGCACTTCGATTTCAACTACTCCTTGCCCTTGTTCAACTAGTGGCACTTGAGGATTGTCTTGGGCTTGTGTAGTTTCCACATTCTCTAGCCCTTGTACATTCTCTTCTTCTTTCTATGGAGGTGCTTGAGTTGCTCCCTCTTCTGGCTTAGCTTGTTTGGGAGAATTTATCTTCCTCTTTTCTTTACCCTTTTGAGCCCAATAATAGCCAACTGGTCTATCAAGTTGGTGCACCTTTTCTAGTCTCACTAGTGATAGAGTTGTAAATGTAGGTATTGTGACCTTAGCTCCTCAACCATTTTCTAGGCTTGAGGATGAAAGATTGTTGCTTGAGGAATTAGATCAAGTTTGAAAGGTCTCTTGATCCAATCCTTTGTCAATTTGATGGCATGCCTTACTCTGTGATCGATGTCTATGTTTTCTTCCTTATCAACCTTAGCATTCATAATAGGTCTATCACCAATCTTGTCCCTATTGAATAATGGATCAAGGACATATTCAGTATCTTGTTGCATGATCTTCAATGGAATCTTTATCTTCAAAGCACTCCCTGCCAGATATAGAGTCGTCCTACAATAATCCCTTATGTAGATATCTTAGTCATCTACTGCATTCATCCAATGATCCTCAACTACATCTTCATGCTGGAATGTCTTGCCAACCAAATATTATACTCTTATGATGTTATCAAAATAAGGTTGAGGATAATTATACTCATCCAAAGGATATTGATCCCATTTAGACTCAAAATAAGGAATATCTTGTCTCCGATCCACAATAAACAGTCCTATCATAATAGGCCATATCCAAGTTACTTTGTGTTTCCTTTGTACTCTATCATATGCAGACAAGAGTTGTCGAGTAATCTCCAATAATATTAGTCTGTCACTTAGGTATATAGGGAGCTTCTTAGGATTGATCATCATACCCACTACCCTCAAATATGTGAATGTTCAATATTGGATGTAGTTGGGTCCAATTTCTGATATCTTTGCAACTACCTCTTCTAACATCCTCTTAGTATAATCCCCCTCTATGAATTGGATTATTAAAAATATAAAAGCATCATTTACAATCTTGTATTCCTTGCTATGCTCTTGAAGCTTCTTTTTCACCAGCTGAGGATATACAATATAGGGCCATGCATTTGCATCTTGCATGCTACCCTTCTCATAAAGCCTTGGATAATCTATCACCCTAGCAGCTAACAAGTACACCAAGTATGATGTCATGTAAAAAATTTAGTTATTCTTAAGCACCACTAGCTGCTCACCCGAGTTCTCACTAAGAATCGAAGCCCAATCCAATGACATCTCTGCTATTTTGATCATCTTAATAAAATGCACCATCCAAATGTTCAAGTGTCTAAAAGTGGGAAAACCCATGACTCTGCTCAAGAGTATTATAGAATACCCAATATCTTCCTTCATATATCCCCTCATCATGTCCACTTTGCCTTCTTTCCACACAAGAGGAGTCTTTTTGATAAGTTATGATGACTGGATGATCTCAGAAGCTTCATCTACATTTTCCCAGTACCATCTCTCTACTTGGTGATAGGTTAATCTAATGAGTTCATCTACCCTCAAGAGATGGAACACCTTTTCTATATTCTTGGGTCAAAGATCTAGGACAATCTCTCTAGTTATGCTCTTCACTACCCATTCTTTAGGAACATAGTTTTCCATGAGTGTCATAATAAGCTCTAAGGACTGCACTAATACTGGGTGTGATGTTGCACCACTAACAAGTCCTAATCAGATCAATGCAAATATCATCAGAGACCTTTCTATTGTTTTGTTGCACAGTGTCAAGAATGCACCCAAATTTGTGTGACCTACTTTAGTGTCCTAGATCTCTGAGTAATCATCTTGAAATCATGACTTGGTTGGAACACCTTGAAACTTGAATACCACTAGTTTTGGAACCATCTTTGCAGCTAGGGAGGACAATGAAGAAGCCATTGAATCTACACAAAGACCATGTCTATTAGTCTGGATTCAAGGAAATATTGATTAAATCAAACCTTATTAGTAACATGAACAAAACCTAAAAACTAAGTTGCTCAAAAAATACTAGAAAACCAAACTTAACCCTGTAATGCAAAAAAAAATGAGCACACCTGTGAGGTGTACCTGGTGCACCTTTACCCTTTACAAAATTTAAAATATGAGGGTGCACACTAGTGCACCTCATGGGGTATGTTGATGTGCACCCTATTTTTTTGACTTAGTACACACATAAAAAAGGTAATATAAATTAAGGTGTGCAACAGGGCACCTAATTAGGTGCACTACTATGCACCTTAGTTTGGTGTTTATTTATGTGTTTTAAAGTTTTCTAGCTTTGTGTTACTTAGGATTTCATAGAGAAGGAGGTGCATTGATGAAAACTTTCTTTTGTGTTTAATGTTTGTTTTGTTTATGTAGGTAGAGGTGAAAAGGGAGGCAATGCGCACCTAAATAGGTGCGGTGTTGCACAATGGAGAGCTGGAGAAGACAAAATAAGATGAAAGGAAGGAGGGGGGCCTATATTTTATAGACTAGGGCCCCTATGCAGTTGTTTGGGGTGTACACAGCTATGCAATTGGGTTGTTGTGCACTTACCTTTTGCAAGTGCTTTCTCCATGGGTTTTGACGTACTAGTGCACCTAAGGAGGTGTGCTGGTGCACCTTTTTTCTTCACAAAATGACTTCTCCCCTAGGAAATTTGAATTTTGGAGACTAGGTTATCTATTTGGGACCCAGTCTTGACCCGAAACACTAGATAAAACCTAAAAAGGGACTCAAACTCCAGACTAGGGATCTGAAAAGCCAAAAAAATGAAGTAGGGTGTCCCCATTTCTAGGTGAAATGGGGCGTGCATCATGAAACCACAAAAATTGAATACTACAACTTTATTCAGGAAATACATCACTTAGTTAGCACTAAAATTACTCAATTAGCACTAAACTTTAACTCTTATTTCTCAAGCGCTCAGTGAAAACTATAATAGCTCATTTAATACTTTGTTCCTTCATTACTAGTGTAGTTCATTTAGTGTAACTTGACCATACATTATCTTCAATAATTTCTCACAAATATTATATGATTGTAAAACAATCAAACCAATATTACACTATTAGGATCTAACTCATTCAAGTTCCCATTGAATACCATACTTATCAACACTCTAACTCATCATACTTTATTTAAATCCTCTTCATCAATCAAATGATATGGCACTTTACTACTTTAGCATAATTTCTTATAAATTAAGGCTTGACATTAATGACAACATAAAAATTGATATGACTCTTTCACATACATTAACGACATTATCAATTGGGGCTAACAATCTCTCCTGATGGCATTGATGGAAACACATAAGCATAAGATTTTATGTTACAAAATATTACATCATAAGATAATCAAATGTATGTATTGATAACAACACAATTCTTTATCTCTCTAACTTTATTCAGGTTCTTTTGCAATAGATTCACTCAGTCTATAACTTTAGCATCTTCATCTTGACAAATTCTCCCCATTTGGGTGTACTCTTTCTGTTCAGCAACATCATCTCTTACTTACTCATTCATCTTCTTCCCATTACATCTTTAGGTCTTTTATTGAATCTTATCCCCCCTTGACAACAATTCTAGGGATTAATATAGGTTCTATTGTGAAACTTATAATACCTTATGCCTTGCATGTATTGTTTACATCAATTTTATTAAAATCACTTTCACAACTTTAAGAAACAATCCCTAAAGAGTGAACTCTTGCATCAATTCTAGAAAGATATGGTTGATTACCCATGAATTGACGTAACATGCATCCTTACTTAGTTAATCTTGGATAGGGGAAGGACCCCTCACCTCTTAGATACTCAAAATCATCCTTAGGAAATGGCTTAGTGAATATGTCTGCAATTTGCTCCTTGGATTTCACATATTCCAACTTCATGACTTACTTTTCTTGTACTTTCACCCTCAAGTAGTGATACTTGATAGATATATGTTTGGTTTTTACATACATCATTGGATTATTTGATATGTTTATTGCACTTGTATTATTACAATAAAAAGTGGTAGGCTTGGTAATTTCTTCTTGAATTCCTTCCAATAGTTGCTTAGTCCAAATAATATTTGAACAATTAATTACAACAACAACATACTCAGGTTCAGTTGTAGATTGTGATATGCAGATTTGTTTCTTTCTCAACCATGTGATCAATATTTCTCCTAAAAAGAAAGATCCAACACTTTTATATCCAACGATTTATTAAGATGAATGATTCCTTCTCACATACTTTACCAAGATAGGTTCAAATTTTTGATCTTCAACATTATCATTGTTCGGTTAGAGCAGGTCTTCTATCTATGGCTTGGGTAAGGAAAGATATTGTTTGATAGCTCTTTGTTGTTTCTCAAGCACTATACCAAGTGTGTCTTTATATACATAGACATATTTATTGTAATCATCAGGTTCCTTTTTTCTTTCCTCATTGTTCTTATTCGCAAACTCATTAATTCTTACATTTGTGCTTTCAATCATTTTGTCAGTTACTCAGTTCAAATATTTGTAAGCCTTTCCCTTAGTAGAATAAATAAGGAAAATACCTTCATCACCTTTAGAATCTAATTTTCCATCCCTTGCATCTTTATGAATGTAACATCTACTCCCAAATATTTTGAAATAACTCACATTAGAAATATGACCATACCATAGTTCATAAGGTGTTTTATTTGTTCCTTTCTTTAGTTGAACTCAATTGAGAGTGTAGATTGTAGTGCTAATGGCTTCTTTCCATAATGTTTAAGCAATTCACTTTCCAATTAGTAGTTTCCTTGCACAATTCACAATTAACCTATTCTATCTCTCACCAATATCACCATGTTGTGGTGTCTTCGATGTAGATAGTTATTGCTTAATTCCATTCTTAGCACAAAAGTTAGTGAATTCAACAGACATAAACTCACCACCTCTATCAAATCTCAAACATTTTAACTATTTACCAGTTTCTTTTTCAACTCTATGTTTATACCATTTGAACATATCAAAATCATGTGACTTTAACTGCATAATAATGGTAGTCATCATCCTAGAATGATTATTGACAAACAGTATGAAATATTTATCACCATAATAACTTTCTACTCTCCTTGATCCACATAAATATGTATGTACGTATTCCAAAATATCATTATTAGTATGTTTCTTTATTTAAAAACTAGACTCAGTCATCTCATTGAGCTGACATTTTGCACATTGTATTCTCCAGTTTATGCAGATTAGGTAAGCCTCTCACTCTTTTCTTTCTATTGACTTTCATCATATTCTCAAAATTAACATGACATGGCCTCTTACGCTACAACCACACATCTTCAACTTTTGAAAACAAACATGAATCATTTGTAGGATCTAGGTAGAATAGATTACCTATAGTTTTCTCTCTAGAGCCAATTAGATTTCCATCATAATCATTATAGATCTTTACTTTCATGTTCTAAAACTCCAACTTGTGACCTGTATTATTCAACTAAGAAACAAGAAACATATTATATTTTATTCCTTGAGCCAAATATTCATCATCACCTCTAATTTTATCATTTAACATCAATGAACCTCTACTTTTCACTAGACATGGAATATCATTCCCTAGTTTAACACATCCACTATCATATTCCTTGAGTTTGTTAAACTTGATAATGTCTCGAGTCATGTGACGTGAACATCCACTATCAATGATCCATGTGTCATTCTTATTAACATGTGAAATAAGAGATTTTCCATCCTCACACCTTTCTTTGTTAGGGTCTTCTTTAACAACAACATACACCACTTCTACTCCTTCTTTCTCATCTTTTATTTCTGACTCAGTGTGCTCTTCCTCAACAATATAACATATTTTCTTCCCTTTGTCCTTATAGTCCTTTTTCTTTCTGTATTTATGATATTTCATATCATTTATGTCACTCTTGTTCTTGTTAGGACATCTAGAATCAATATTACATACTTCTTGTTATGACATCTAGTAATAATATGACATAATTTATTACATTTAAAACATATTAGAGATAATTACCTTTACTTCTCAATAACCTCCTTGTAATAAATGCTTCAATCTCATCGATGTCATCCTTTGATTCTAAGTTACTACTCTTTTCTTTCTAAGTTACTACTCTTTTCTTTCTTTGAAATACCAATGGTTAGTGAAGTCTTGAAAACATTTCCAATTATAGGCACACTATTATCAAAATTACTTAATTTAAATGCAGTCAAATAACCAACTAAACCATCAAGTGTGAGATTATTACTAGGAAGCTTTAATAACACTCACCACTTTTTTTATTTGCTTCACATACTGGACTATATTCTCACCTTCTTTCATCCTCATGTCATCATATTTACCTCTCAAACTTTCTTCTTGAGCTCTCAATATATTATGATCTCCACCATGCACAAGTGCTAACATGTCCCACATTTCTTTAGCAGTGGTACATTTTTTGACATCATCAACTCAACATCATTTAGGGAAAATATAATATCAATCATCAGACCATTATGCTCTATCTTCTGACTTATCTCTTCTACTATCTTGAGAGGGGTAGGTGTAACATATTGATTGTCTAGCCAATGTATAGCATTACCTCCAATTCCATATAGATGCTTGTTTTTCCATGAGGAGAAACTCTCCTTGTTCAACTTAGGTACCTCTCTCTTATACATCTTTAGATATTTTTCTCAAGTTCCTTCAAAATTCTTTCTTCAAACACTTATCTCGAACACCAATTGTTAGATAATTGAGAGTGAGGGTGAATCAATTTTATCACATTATCCTACATGGCTTAAAATAATTTAGTACTGATTCAAACTTCATAAACTTTTAGATCAATAACTCAGTAACCACAAAAAACCTCTCAAATCAAACTTATAATTTTTTTGGCATTAAATTATCATCTTAATATTGCTTACTATTCTAAATATCAAAATAATCACTTAGCATATATTGAATTGTAACCTTAAGTAATTAACATAAAAATAAACTTTCAACACAATAATTATTCACACATTTGACATGGATATTTAACATGGAAAATATGTAAAGGGAAAAACCAACTAGGAACTGACAATCCAAACAATTTCACTCTTCTATAGTGATTTTTGTTAGGAGCCAACCTTGTTAAAGGTTATATGCACATTTTTAGTGTGACCCTGCTAGAGAGTTTTCACCAAATATCATGTAGACCCTATCACTCCTTGACATTTCTAAAGAGTGGCCTACTATAAAGAACTTACAAAACATCACTATTGGATGCTACCATATAGGATTTCAAAGACTTGTTAGGTCCACTTGGTTAAGATATTTTATCTGCCACAATGGTAAGAAAGTAGTAGTCAAGTGATCTATTAGATTTAGTACTATCTTGCTTGTTTAGATCTCTACTTCACTCTATCTCTTCCTTCTTATCTCTTTTTGGATGATTCACACACTTACACTTTCATGTAGCTCTTCCTCTGCTTGATCTTCACATTTATGTTATGCTCAATTCACCTTCTATCTTCTTTTTCCACTTCAATTCACATTATCAATAATCACCAATGATCAACAACAATCAACAACAAGAAACATCTTTCTCGTCCCTTTAAAATATCTAGCTTTTGCCTTTCCAGAATCTTCTAGATTTTGTCACTTAATTACAATCATGGATCTCATATTCATTGAATTTAGTCACTTGAAAAATATTCTTCATTTTTGAACTTTGTGCTCCATTTTAGATTGTTAAATCTCTTTCATTAGATCTTCCTTGAATTTCTTCAATCATTGATCTCATAACTAACTTTGACCTTATCTTTGGAACTTCTTTAACATTCTTAATTTAAACCAAATGTCAGCCTTAGATTAACTCTTTTATTAACTTGTTCTTCCTATTCATACTCAATGAAGACTAAAACTTTAGTCAAGAAATACATCGCTTGATTATGCTAAAATTACTCAGTTAACACTAAAACTTGTCTTTGTCGAGCACTTGGTGACAACTATGGTAGCTCAGTAAATATTGTGTTCCTTTATTCATTGTGTAATTCAGTTAGTGTAACTTGAACATACATGATCTTCAATACTCTCTCAGAAATATTATATGATTGTAAAATAATCAAACCAATATTACACTATTAGGATCTAACTCATTCAAGTATCCATTGAATACCATACTTATCAACACTCTAACTCATCATACTTTCTATAAATCCTCTTCATCAAGAAAATGATATAGAACCATGTTGAATAAGCATAATGTCTTACCAATTAAGGCTTGAGACCAATGAAAACATAACAATTGATATGACTCTTTCACATATATTAATAACATTATTAGTTGGAGCTAACAATCTAGAAGTTCTAGTTCTTGTATACGCATGATTCTATAATCTTTATTTGTGATGAGGCATTTCAAGGAGACCCTAAGTGAAGGTATCTCAACCTTAAGAAGAAAAAATCTTAAGATCCATAAACAAGTGCAAAGGGCATAACTCTAGTAGGTGTGTGAATGCTATTTTATAAGCCCATAGTGCAGGGTTAATTTGTAAGTGTCAATATCTACTTGATATGTTGACTATTATGTGTAATATTTTCAATAGTATCTTATTGGAAGCTTCAACCTAGACATTTCCTTGAGGATAGTACATTGAATACCATTATTTCTTAATCTTAAATTTCTAGCACAAGTACTTGAGATCCATTTTTTTAATTGTCCTCCATTATCACTAAGTGTAGAGTAAGTTATGTCATAGCGATAAATAGTATGATTTAAGTTAAATAAAGACACTTGTTTTCAAATAGTAGTTGAGAGAGGGATAACCTCAACCCATTTTATAAAGTAATATGTAGCAATAATTATGAACTTGTGGACACTAGATGAATTAGGATGTATTTGGCCTACCAAGTCAAAAGCCCATTCCTAAAAAGGCCAATGTGTAATAGATGGTATAAGTTCTCTTCCTTGAGCATGGATTAAGTTCCCATGTATTTGACACTTCTTACAATACTTAGCATACCACACAAGTTCTATATACATGGTAGGCCAATAATAATCGGACCTTGGTAGCTTTCAGGCTAGCGTATGTCTATTAGGGTGAGATCCACATATGTCATCATGGACTTTAGCTAGCACACATTTAGACTCATATTTTTCTAGACACCTAAGAAGTGTTCTGACTAGATCCCTCCTAAACAAGTCACCAGAGATGAGGGTATAGCAAGAAGCACTATGAATGATTTGTTATTTCTTATTATGGGTTAGGGCACCATGAATGATTTAGTCATGTAGGTGAGAGTAAATGTTAGAATATTGAGAGGAATCATGACCAACCACAATACATATAACATGGAGGGAAATTATAGGCAAGGTGGCGTAGTTCTTCCACCAAGAATTTAAATCTAGACTCGTGCTCTTACAATTGTAGAATAGAAGCCAAAGTAGCCATGGCATTAGTAGCCTCATTTTCAACTCTAGGAATCTGTTAAAATGTGACAAAGGTGAAGTAATTTTTAAGATCATCAATCATTTTCTTGTAAGGAAGCAATTTCTCATCTTTGGTTTGATAATAGTTATTAGTCTGGTTTATGCAGTTCAACTATCCTCCATTCAATAGCTAGTTTAATCCCATTTGTCAAAGCCTCATATTCTGCTATGTTGTTTGCGCAAGGAAATAATAACTTATATGACTTTGGGATAGTATGACCATGAAGTGTAACAAATAAAATACTAGCACCAACACCATTCTATATGTAAGATCCATCAAATAACATCTTCCATGTTTTCCTAGTCACATGCATAATAGATGAATCAAGAAAGTCAATTATTGGAGCATTATCTTGTAGCAAAAAAATCAGCCAGTTGATCTATTATAGCTTGACCTTTGATAGCCTTATGATCAATATATTGGATGTCAAATTCAAATAGAATCATCATCCACTTGGCTAACCAACCAATAAGGGTAACCTTTCTTAAAAGATATTTTAGTGGGCCAATTTTATAGTATGTGTAAGCATTTAGTGTCAAAGCTTTGAAGATACAAACACCACAACAAGGAAAGCTTTTTCAATTCTATTGTAGTTGACATCATAGGCTAGTAATGTTCTACTAATATAGTATATAGCTCTTTCCTTTTTTGTGTTATATTATTGTACTAACAATGCCCCCAAGGATATAGCCATAATTGATATGTATAGAATGAGTGGTTTCCCTAAAATAGGAGGCAATAAAATTGGAGATTTAGCCAAATATTATTGATTTGATTTAGACTTTTCTCACATTTCTCATTCCATGTACATGTAGCCCCTTTGTCTAAATTCTTATTGAAAGGTTGAGCTTTATCAACAAGTTGGGATATGAACCTCCCGATGGACTAAAGATGTACTTATCCACTCCTTAATTGAATTATATTTTTGGGAAGTGACATATCCATTATAGACTGGAGATTTTTGGGGTCATCCTCAATTTGTTTAGCTAAAATGATATGTCCAAGTAATTTTCCCCGAGGTGACACTAAAAGCACATTTCTTAGGGTTCAATCTAAGTTTGAATTGTTCCATCCAAACTAAGATCAAGCTCAAATCTTCAAGATGTGTGTTTCTCTTTTTAGATTTTTCCAAGGTATCATCCACATAATCTTTTATATTTTGATGCATCATGTCATAAAAGATGGTATTCATATCTCTTTTATGGGTGACTAACATTTTTCAATCCAAATGGCATGAAGTTCCAGAAAAAGGTCCCCCATGCACAAGTGAAAGCAGTCTTTTCTTGGTCTTCATGAGCTATTTGAATCTGATTGTATCCCAAGAAACCACCCATGAGACAATACATCTCTAACCAGCAATCATATCCACTCTCATGTCTATGTTTGCAAGTGGAGATTCATCATTTGGGCAAGATTTGTTAATGTCTTAGAAATTTGTGCATACATGAATGGAATTTTTATGTCTAGATATTAGTATAATATTTGAGATCCATTTGACATAGTCTATAGCTCATATAAATATAACACTCAAAATTTTCTCTAATTCATCTTTGATGAAGAGAGCTACATGTGGATGGATATTTTTGAGTTTTTGTTTAACTAGTTTAACACCAAGAGCTATGGATAGATGATGAATAAATAGATTAGTATTAAACCCTGACATTTGTGTATACGTTCAAGTAAAATTAATTTTCTTTTCTTTCAAGAACTCAGTGAATTGTTGTTTTTCTTCTGCTGATAGAGACTGAGCTAAATCTATGATCTAAGTTTCTTCTTTTATCCCAAGATTTATAGGTTGTGTTGGCTCTATCAATGCTGAAGATTTTATTAGCCCCAACTGATATTGTAATTGATAGTGGGAGATTGTTAGTTGATAGTGTTATGAATATATGTAATAGATTCATATCAGTTGTTATATTATCATTGATGTCAAAGTCTTGGTTGGATAGAGATAATGCTAACTTAGGAAAGTACCATATCATTAGATTGATGAAGAGGATTTGATTGATGAAGAAGATTTGAAGAAAGTCTAATAAAGATAGAGTTGATATGTAAGGTATTCAATGGCCACTTGAATGAGTTGGAAAATGATTATTGTAATGTATTGAAGATGACAACCTTAACCGAGTTGCAAGGCTGATTAAGGGAGATTGTATTCACTGAGGGACTACAATATTGCCTAAGCGATTGGAAAGGAAGGAAGAATACAATTTCCTAAGCAAGATAGTATTAACCAAGTTATATATTTCCCAAGTAAATGTAATGTTTTATAGAGTGACAACTAGATGAAAAGATTGATAAATTGGAATATGAGGCTGACTTTTAATGGAAATATGGAAAGTTCAAGAAGGCTTAAAGGAAGAGTCAATGTTTGTTATAAGATCTATGGATGGGAAAAATCAAGAAGGGTCTGATGAAGTAAATTGAAGAAGGATAAGGATGGACACAAAGCTCTATGTAAAGTTATATTTTCTATGTGTATAAATTCATTGTATGAAGAAATTATGTTGTAAACCTAAGATTGACAATTTTAATTAAGTGATAAAAGATGGAAGGATTTGGAAGCATTGAGAAAACTATTTAAGGAGCAGAACAAGACAATTTTAGGTTGTTGATTTCACTATGTTGTTGGTTCAAAGTTAGTGTTGATCATATTGCTGGGAGAAGATTAAAGTGTGAAGTTGTTGAAGGAGAAAGAGCTAAGTGTTGAGACAAGTGAATCAATTAGAGTAGAGAGAAGACAAGAATAAGAGTTTATGGAAAATAGAATCAACAGAGTGAGCTAAAGAGAGAAAAGGAACAAGAACAAAGATCTAAACATGCAAAGGTAGTTGATATTCTTAACAGATCACTTTATATTATTATTGTTTAACCATAATAGTAAAAAATTGTGAAGTACCAAGTGGACCCAAAAAGTCTATGAAATCCTATATGGTAACATTGATTAGTGGTGTTTGTAAGTCCTTTTAAATTAGGCCACTCTTTTTAGTCAAGGATAGGGAGTGATAAGTTCTAGATGACCTTTCAGTGAAATCCTCTAATAATGTCACTTTAAAAAAATGTATGTAACCTATAACAAGGTTGTCTCCTAGTAGAGATCACTTTAGAAGAGTGAAATTTTTGGGTTATCAATCCCAGGTGGTTTTTCCCTTAACAAGCTTTCAACGTTAAAATATTGCTTTCAAAATTTGTGTGATTGTTTTTTGTAATGTAAGTTGCTTTACACATTTTACAGTTGACTTCAACTTAATAATAACTAAGATATCACTAGGTAATAACTGGAAATTTACTATTAGTAATGCAAGGAGCAGTTTGATAACAATATGCAAAGAAGTGAATGAATGAATTAAGTATTGAGTTGAATGTGTATATCTAGAAATTAAAGTTATTGTTATTAATGTTTTTGATGCTTTGATGGTATTGAAATAGTTTTAAGGGAGTGTGAGATAACTAGACATAACTGATTCACCCCCTCCCCTCTCAGTTATCTAACAATTTGGTATTAGAGGTGAGTGCTTGAAGAAAGAATTTTAAAGGTACTTAAGAAAAAGATCATATAAGAGAGATGCATCAAAGTTGAACAAGGAGAATGTTTCCTCATGGAAAGACCAAGAAGTCACATCTTTCTAGTATTGGAGACAATTTCACACATTGGTTGGATAATGAATATGCTATCCTTTTGGTCCCATGACTGTGGAGAAAATGAATGAGAAAAAAAATCATGATAGTATGATGATTGATATTACATCCTCTCTCAATGATGTTGAGTTTGATGATATCAAGAATTGTGCCAATGCTAAGAAAATCTGGGATAAATTGAAGCTTGTATCTGGAGGAGATGACAATGTAAGGAGAGCCAAAGCTAAAAGCTTGAGAGGTAAGTATGATGACATGAGAATGAAAGAAGGTGAGAATGTTGCATAATATGTGAACCAAACCAAAGATGTTGTGAGTGTAATCAGAGCTGTTGGAGGAGCCATCTTGGATTCTAAAATTGTAAGTAAAGTTTTATGAACTATGTTGCCTATTTATGCTATCAAAGTTTATGCTATTCAAGAAGTAAGAGATATGCCTATAAATGATCTAACACTTGATGGTTTATTTGGTCAGTTGACTACATTTGATTTGAGTAATTATGATAATGGTATAGTTAAATGCTTTTAAGTCTTCACTAACCATCAACAATTGAAAAAAAAGAGAAAAAAAAAAAAAAAAGTGAAAATGAAACTGAAGATGATCATACCAAACAAGTTATGATGATGAGAAGGAAATAATTGAAATGGTCTATGTTGCATACCAAGAAGAGCATACCAAACAAGTTATGATGATGACAAGGAAGTAGTTGAAATGGTCTGTGTTGCAATCAAGGAACAGCCTAATGGTGAAAGGTATGAGAATGAAACTGCCCTTATTTCACATGTTACTAAGAATGACTCCTGGATTATTGATAGTGGTTGTTCACATCATATGACTAGTGATCTAAGTAAGTTTGACAAATTTGAAGAAATTGATGGTGGTGGAACTATCAAGTTTGGTAGTGATGTTCCACAATTAGTGAAAGGTAAAGGATCACTAATGCTAAATGATAAGATAAAATGTGATGATGCTTATTGGGATAAGATCACAAGTTGGAATTTGAGAGAAGGAAGGCCAAGATCTTTGATGGTGAAGGTAATCTGATTAGAACGGGAGTGAAAACTAAAGGTAACTTATTCTACCTTGATCCTACAGTTGAACATGCTTATTTGCTAGAGTTGAAGATGTGTGGTTATGGCACAAAATGTGGTGTCATGTAAACTTTGAAACTATGGTGAAAATCAATAGACTAAAAAAGAGTAAAAGGCTTACCGAATCTACAAAAACCTGAAAAGGTTATGTGTAAAGAATGTCATCTTGGTAAGATGACAAAGTATAGTTTTTCTAGCAAGGTACATACCTCAAATGATATTCTAGAATTAGTGCATACTAATTTATGTGGTCTAATTGGAGTAGACAGTTACATGGTGATAGATACTTCATATTGCTTGTGGATGATTATTCACGGATGATGATTGAAATATTTATGAAAGTAAAAACATGTACTTTTGATATGTTTAAATGCCACAAAGAAAGAGTTCAAAAGGAAACTTGTAAATCATTGAAATGCTTAAGATCTAATAAAGGTGGTGAATTTATGCATGTTGTATTCACTAACTAATATGCTAAGAATGGTATCAAAAGACAGTTATATGCACCAAGGAGACCACAATAGAATGGTATTATTGAAAGGAGAAATAGATCTATCATGGATTGTGCAAGGACATTGATGATTAAGAAGGAGTTCTCTCAGATATTCTAGAGAATATCAATCAGTGTCGTTGTTTACACTCTCAACCAAGTTAAATTGAAAAAGAAAAAATAAGACATCCTATGAGCTATGATATGTTCATACACCAAATGTAAGTTATTTCAAAATCTTTGAAAGTAGATGTTATAGTCACAAGGATGCTAGGAATGGTAAACTTGATGTTAAAGAAGATGAAGGTATATTCTTAGGATATTCATCTAACAGAAAAGCTTACAAATGTTTGAACAAGGCTACTAACAAGATGATTCAAAGTGAAAATGTAAGATTTGATGAGTTTACAAAGAGAAATGATCTGGAAAGCAAGAAGGAACTGAAAGTTTACAAAAAGTTTGTTTATGTCTATGAAGAGGCACCTGATACTCTACCAAAGTTATAACAAAAAGCAACCAAGCACCAAATAGTGGCTACCGAGTCTCAAATAGAGACACTGGAGCACCAGACAATATGGCTCGAGTAGGAAGTTGAACCTCTACTAAGTGAAGAAAATATTGAGAATCAAAGAACTAGATGTGTATTGGCCAAATATGCGAGGAAGAACCATTCACCTAAAAAAATAATTGGAGATAGAACTGTTGGAGTACAGACAAGAAGAAAAATAATAGAAGGTGCATGTTTAATAGCTTATTTTGAACCAAAAATGGTAAAAATTGCATTGGATGATGGATGTTGATGCTATGAATGAGGAGATTGGTCAAATTTAGAAAAGCAACACATGGATACTTGTACCAAGACCTATTGATAAGAATGTGATTGGAACAAATTTGATTTTCAAAAATAAACTGAATGATAATGGAGAAATGGTAAGAAAAAAGGCTAGATTGTTTTCCAAAGGTTATGCACAAGAAAAAGGAATTGACTATGATGATACTTTTGCATCTGTTGCAAGATTGGAAGGTGTAAGAACATTATTGGCTTATATTACATTTAAGAAATTCAAGGTATATCAAATGGATGTTAAATTTGCATTTCTGAATGGAATACTTGGAGAGGAAGTATATATTGAACAGTCTGAAGGATTTATTGAATTTGGAAAAAAGGACATGGTCTGCAAGTTGAACAAAGCATTGTATGGATCGAAACAAGCCCCGAGAGCATGGTATGAAAGCTTACACTCTTATTGATTAGGATTGGATTTGCTAGAACAAGTGAAAATAATAAATCTACATTTGAAAAATGAATCACAAGATATGGTGTTGATTGTTGAAATATTAGTTGATGATATAATATTTGGAGGAAATGATAGTTGAGTAAGACATTTTTTGGAAAATAAGTACTTAATTTGAAGTGTCAATGTTTGGAGAGATTAAATTTTACATTGGATTAAAAGTCTATCAAACACAAAAAGGTACTTATGTCACTCAATCCAAGTATGTGAAGGAAATCTTGAAAATATTTGGGATGGATGAATCTAAACTAGTCGATACACCTATGGTGATTGGAGTGAAATTGTCAAAGGAAGAAATTATTGG